>JANHGB010041626.1:0-84195 GCA_026283785.1 Coracopsis vasa
GTTGGTTTGGTGGGGGGGGGTTCTTTTCTTTCTTCGGACGCGCCGCCGCCTCGGCGCTCTGCGCGGGGGTTTTGGAGAGCGTGTGCGCCCGGAGCCCCGCACAATAGCCGGGAGGAGGAGACCGGGAAAGGGGCCGGGGGACAGGAGGAGAGAAAGGGAAAGCACAACACGGGGGCTGGCGAAAGGAGGACGGAGCGGAGGACTTCCCAGCGTGGCTGCGCTGAGCACCGTGCCCGGACGGCAGCGGCAGGAGGTGGGTGGGTGGCTGGGGGGAGATACTTACCTTCCTTCCCCCGCCCTGAGCCTGCTCCTTTGTCCACCCACTTTGAAGTGCTTCTGGGATCGCCGGGGTGGGAGCATTGTTGTGCGCTAGCAAAGGATCAGACATGCCGGGGAGAGAGTAGCGAGTGTACGGAGGGGCACGGGCCGGCAAAAGCTGCAAGGAGACGGGGAGGAGAGACTGCTGCGAGGATTGCTGTTTGCCTCCCGGTTTCCCTGCATGGACCATGAAAGAGACGCGTTGAGTTGACCCTGCCGGAGCTGTTTCTGCCTCTACATGTGAGATCCGGTTGGTTTGTTCTCTCCAGCTATCTCTCTCTAGCCTCCTTCCCGTATTCTCCACATACTCCTGTGTGCAAAATGGTGGACCCTGTGGGGTTTGTGGAGGCTTGGAAAGCACAATTTGCAGACTCTGAGCCTCCTAAAATGGAGCTGAAATCTGTGGGAGACATTGAACAGGAGCTGGAGATGTGCAAAGCATCTATCCGGAGACTGGAGATGGAGGTCAACAAGGAGAGGTTCCGCATGATTTACCTGCAGACTCTTTTGGCAAAGGAGAAAAAAAGCTATGATAGACAGAGATGGGGTTTTAAACGTGTTTCTCAGTTGCCTGAAGGGGGTGCAGAGCAGCAGATCCAAGACCTGCATCACCAGTCTGCTGACCAAGATGAATATGAAAAAAGCAAGTCACACCACGGGGAGGAAAAGTTCAAACCGAGGATACCCTCTTTGAGAAAGCTGTCTACCCAGAGTGATGGGTCAGACCTGTCGCCTTTGGACAGCCCCCATCATGTAGAGGGAGAGCAGGACAGGTGTAAGTACTACGGTGAAGAGAAACTGAAGAGAGTTGTAGAAGATATGGAGAATCGCTGTGATACAGATGGCTCTCCTTCAAAACACAGATCAGCTTCCACTCGCAGGCTGGTGGGATCTGCTGAGAAGGAGGCATCATTTGAACCTATCTCTAAGGAGAGAGGGAACAGCACCACTGTGGCAGCCCTAAGGTCCAATTTTGAGAGGATTAAAAAGGTCAATTCTCATTCTTCTGGAGATAACAAGGATGTTGTTGAAAAGCCCTTTTATGTGAACATGGAGTATCATCATGAGAAGGGTCTAGTAAAGGTCAACGATAAAGATGTCTCTGATAAAATAAGTTCCCTTGGTAGCCAAGCCATGCAAATGGAACGCAAAAAGTCTTTGCACTCCCTCCCTTCTAACGTGGTACCCAGCTTCACCGAGTTCCAGAGGCCTGCTTATAGGGGAAGGTCTTCGGAGAGCAGCTTTGGTTATGATGGAGAATATGAGGATGCTGAACTGAACCCCAGGTTTCTCAAAGATAACTTGATTAATGCGAATGGCAGCAACCGCTCACCTTGGCAGCCCATGGACTTTCAGCCCTATCAAAGTATCTATGTTGGTGGAATGATGGGGGAAGGAGAAGGAAAAGGACCTATTCTGCGAAATCAGGGCACAACTGATCAGGAAAAACATCTCACGTGGCCCAGGAGATCTTATTCCCCCCGGAGTTTTGAAGATATTGGAGGAGGATATACTCCTGATTGTAGCTCTAACGAGAACCTCACCTCCAGTGAGGAAGACTTCTCCTCTGGACAGTCCAGCCATGTCTCCCCCAGCCCCACCACTTACCGCATGTATCGGGACAAAAGCCGTTCCCCCTCGCAGAACTCTCAGCAGTCCTTTGACAGTAGCAGTCCACCAACCCCCCAGTCTCAGAAACGGCACAGGCAGCAGCAGGTCATTGTGTCTGAGGCTACTATTGTGGGTGTACGAAAAACAGGACAGATTTGGCCAAGTGATGGAGATTTGCCTTCTGGGAGATGTCACCAGGACAGCTGCTTCCACGGGGATACAGGTGGGTACCAGCTTTTTGCTTAGCCTTATAAATGGTTTGAAATTGAGTGGAAAATAGCATGGTGGAGGTGAATGGGAATTTTTTAAATGACCCTTGGTGAATTGCTCTAAGGGGGCAACTGTTTAATGTGAGAAGTTTGTGTTGTGATTGTCCTATTTTGGAAAGGTCCTGCAGAAGTACCCATCAAACTGCAGGAATGCAGATTGGATTCCCAGAAGGGTTGATTCAGGCTTCTTTGAGAATATCAGTGGAGTCCCATGTTAATCAGTTCTTTAAAGTTTCAGTGTGAACACTGAGATAAAAAGGGCCCAGAACTGTTCAGCATTCACTACCAGATTGTTCACTTCTTCGTATGCTTGCACTGAGTAGTTAAACTACCTCAGAGGTGACAGTGTGCCAACATGCTACAACCTGAGGGTTTTGCTGGAGCTTTACCAATAATGCTTCTGTTCCCACAGTCTTGTTTTTTCCTGTCTGTATTAATTGGAATGCTCATTTCTCCCTCTGTCTCATGTCATCCTTCAATTAGAGCTGATTTGAGGTAATGATTGTGCAACCCTGTTCTCGAAGCTTTCTGCTGTCACTAAGTGAAGGAAGAGCTTGGAATATCAGGAAGCCCTGGGGAAGAGCTGTTAGTTTAATTTCAGCAGAGTCAAAATCTTTGGAGAAGAATGGGCAGTGTTTGAACCCATGAGCTGTGCAGGTGTGTCTGGAGTATCACAGTGGTTTATAGTTGGTGGAAGAGGCAAACAGTGAACTCTGTTGATTCAGATACATTCAGTAAATCTATGTGGTCATCTAAATTTATTTAGCAAGGCACATAATGTAAGTAGGATCTTGTGCTAACACCAGAAGTCTCCAGTGCAGTGGGAGAACATTGTGTCTCCAATGCGATGAAAACCAGTCAAATCCAGGAATGAAAAAAAAAGCATGATAGTTTTGATAGGCTTCTAGAAGTGAGTTATCTTGTAAGTTTTCTTTGTCCTTTTGAATCTGTCATTTTAATAAGGGGTTAACATGTGATTTGTCAATGTGACTGAATTCCTGAATAATAGGTGAATTGGGAGGTCTATTAGAGATGTCACTTTCTCAGGTTGTGTGAGTTTGGTCTATTAGCTCTCAAAAGAGGAACTTGCTGGAAGGAGATGCCTGGTTTTACTTTCCCTGTTTGTTGTTGGGTTTGGCTTTTCTTTTTTGTGGGTTGTTTTTTTTTTTTTTTTCCCCCAGCAATACTTTTGGGAGCAATGATGGAGGGAGAACTCTTCCCTGCCCACCCTCCATCCTTACATCCCATCGTATGATTGGAAGGCTGTACAGTTATAGTGGATGTTCACTGTACATGAAACCTCAGCACCCTGTCCTTGCAATGACTTCTTCCTAATCAGATTGTATATACATAGTTGTTTTCTATCTGGGACTGCTGCATTCCTGTTTGGTTCTGTGCATATATCTTCTATCTTATGGGTAGTGCTTGCGATGCAGGGGAGAGGCTGGATCTTGTGCTGGTTTAAACTGAGCTGCAGCCATCTGTCTCTTCTCTTGTTTACAGATGCTCTTTAGATGACTGGGAAGCCTCCTGGCAGCTGCAATTTTTGCAGAAGGAAACAAAGGGGCAAAAGTAACAAAGGTTGATAAAGCTTTGAGGATAAATTCAGCTTTCAGAAAGGCAATAGGTAATTTTTAATTAAAATAATATAGTCGGGATGCAGCCATAAAAAAGAAAAAAGAAAAGGCTGCTGAAAAGTCAGAACAGTTACAATTCCTGATTGCATTGGAAAGCTTTGTGTCTTGTTCCTAAGGATGACCACACAATTGCAGGCAGGGACAGAATGTAATTGATCCACCTTCTGCTTTCCTCAGCATAGTGAGTAAGATGGCAAGCTTAGCAGGAACTTTCACCAGATGGCTAATCATTACTGTCTTGCACATTAGCTGGTGGCAACTTTTTGCTTAACTAAAAAGGCTTATGCTTTCAGGACTGTGTTTCTGATTAATTCCTACTGAGCATCATATGACATGAATTTTCTTTCTTTCCTGATTAGGAAAAAATATGATTTGAAACCAGTTGGCAGAATCTCTTTTTCATAAAACAAGCAAAAGGCACGAGAGTTCACTGTGTCATTAGCTCCTGGCTACCATTCCCAACTAGCATGGTCTGATGTGGGCTGCTCTCCATCACCATGTGCTATGAAAGCAGTTCCCAGATCCAGACAGCTTTTCCTGCACCTGTGGCTCAGTCAGTGGTCTTGCCAGGCTTCCCTGAAGTTTTGCTTGAACAGAGAGTGCAGGTTTGAATCACAGCAGGTTCTGGCCAGCCTTAATGTTAATTGGCTGCAAGTGGGGCTTGTTCAATAGTATTTGTCTTTGTGCATTCAGATTTTTGTATGCTGCTGGCCTGCTTTTCATGACTCTGGCCACAATAACACTGAGTGTGGTGTGGATGGGTGCAATATGAATTTGTCTCGATCTGCCATCCCAATGCAGCTTGAACTTGGCCAGTGAACACGTGCTGTTTAGTCTAAATTCTTTCCTGGGTTCATAGGCAAGTGATAATTTCCTACTTTCGTATTACCAAAAAAGATTAGAGGAGGTCACCTAATACAAGTGAACTGGATCAGGCCAAGATTTGAACCTGAGTTCTTGGAGATGGGTTATCAAAAACCTTACATCAGAGTGAGGTAGCAGGTGTTCAGTTTTTTCCAAGGAGCAGAATGAGAGTTTCAGGGCTGAGATCTGGTGATAACTGTACTTTCTATTAAATGTACTTAATGGAGCCCAGTTAAAGATACCTGTTAGGATAAATTATGTATCACTAATTTCCTGTCGTGGAAATAATAATTAATAAAGATCATGTCTTAACTCTGCATGAAGCTTGAATATTTTTACTATGGCTGTGGAGGAAGAACAAGATTTTTTTAGATTTCTGTCAACACTGTCAGCACTCTGTTCAACACTAGTTGCAGAAACAGACACCAGAGAACCCACCCCTTGTGCATTTCTGCTTGTAATGGAGAGAAGAGTTGCACAGTGCTGTTAGGCAGTGATGAGGCCTCACAATGGCCTCAGTTGGGTCAGTTTTTTAACTAGTAACAGTTTGTTAGTTGATTTGCTCCTTGGAGTTGTGCATGGCCTTGTAGCTTGCTTCATAAAATCAGGGCATGCTCTCTTACAGCTTTGTGTGAAATGAGTTTATTTGTCTGCATAACAACATGGAAGCTCTATCAGGAGTCCACCTAGATCATGTTTACCTGCAAAGCTGCTTCCTTAAAGGTGCCCCAGTAGTGACTACTGTTCATTTGAGAGGACTTGATAGTGCTCTCCAGAGTTCTTTCAGGCTCTCTCTCTCCAGAAAGCTACCAAAAAACATTGTGCTTAAAATAAGGTCAGTTTGGGATATGTGTCATTTAATTCCATAAGTTTTACTTATTTTAGCCTCTACTAAGTGTGGGAGTGCTCCCTTTCTGAAAAGCATGATGTGTTCTCTATGTTATTGGTGAGTTTAATGTAGACAGGGGAAGGAGTGCTGGAATTTATCTCTGCATGTGAACTGCAAAACTCAAAATTGCTGTTACCTCAGCTGACCAGAATGCCATTTTAAAGTGCAGACTTACTTAGAGCTGTAGATTCTTCAGTTTCTGTATGGCTTAAATGCTTGACCAGATAGGCAAGCAGCTGAATTTCCTGCCTTTAAGGTAATCCTTGACATAAATGAATTTAAAGCCCAAGAAATCATGCAGTACGTCATCATGGAAGGACATTGTTCTGTCCCATTTTCTGCAAGGGTCTGTTCCTGAGTTACTTGCATGTTCTGAGATCTTGGACAAGTTTCTTTAGTCTGTACTTCTTTAACCCACTGTTGTATTCTGTGGATTTTACGAGATGCAGTTTGAAAAGGGCTTTGCAATGTTTCACTGGTACAAAGATAACTCATGAGGCACTATGCTAGTGCTGTTGCTGCTGTTTAGAAATACAACTTTCCTTTGAGTAACTGAGGCAGACTTCAGTCCACTGTGTAGTGAATCTTCCTGGTGAGAATCCGAAATGTAGGGATTTTCCTCATGTGCAGCTCACTGGTTAATTTAAGGACTGCTGGCCACAGGTCCTGCCTTACAGGTTTGTGAATTACACTGGGGCAAGAATTTTCTCTGATGTTTGTTCATTTTGCCATTACTTCTTAAACATGTCTTAATCCTTTGCTGTGATGATCAGTGGATTTCCTGGGAGCACTGATGACAAGATGCTGTTTAAGTGCCACCCCCCTTGCTTTCCAGAGGTTTAGCGTCTTTGATATTATCAAGCTGCTTGTGCTGCCACTCACCTCTCAGTCTGGGGGGGTTAAGAGCTCACCCTCTTTCTTTACCAGATTTCTGTTTCCCTCCACCTGAGTTTAGTTGAATCTATGGAGCTTCTGCTCTATGGCCTCAGTGACTATAGTGGACTCTGCAGACCTGTTTGTTTTGTGCCTTCTTCCACAAACAGTTGCTGACTTTTACCTCAGGCCCATCATAAGTAATGGTATGCAGAGGGATTTTATTTTTGCTTTTCTTAGGTTCACCCTAGGTTGTGGAGTTTCTGTACTGCAACATTCAGGTGCTTCTGCAATCACAAAGCACCTGCCTTTGAAAAGAGAGGGTAAATCAACTTGTACTAGTTGTCTGATACTGGCAAGTCCTGGAGAGTGCTGATGTCACTTGATCTGTGTAAAGCTCATTTTCATGGTCCACAATAGAGATCGAAGTGGGACTGGCTTTCCTATGGAATAAGTAGATAGAGAGCTATGAATTCTGCAAGTAATGGGCTAGGTAGAAAGCTGCTTGTCATCCCTGCAAGATTACCAACAGTTTAAAGAGGTCTATCTGGCACTAGAGATGAGCCCACTCTGTGCAGCTCCATTGCTGTGTGAGGGCCTACCAGGCAGGAAGTGATCTGTGGCTGGGCAGGTGAAATGTAATGCCAGTGCACACTTAAGGTTTGGGAGTCTTGTAGGAACTCACGACTAGGACGAAATTGCAACAGAGCCATATAGATATCCATGCAGCATTCATATGGTGGTGATCACAGACTAGAGTGCTGTTTTGTATGCTAAACCAATTTGAGCTAGGTGATTTCTGCATGCCTATTTCACAGAGCCGAGGCTAGAGCACATAAGCATTGCAGTGAATGCCACACCAAAATGATAATGCCTTTCATTTGAGAAGGAAATGTGTAGACAAGTGGAACTACAGCATTAAGTCTGTGGTTCAGTGAGCTGCTCTTAACGGTCCTTGCTGACTCTGTTCAAAGTACTGAAAAAGCACTGGTTTATGGCCAAAGCAGTTGAACTGACAGATGTGTATGAACTATGCATCCATTCTGCTTCATAGTTGTCAGCCTCTGTCCAAATGGTTTCAGAGGAAAGCCACAGAGAGGTTGCTGTTTTTACAATATTTTGGTCCTGCCCTGAGAAGTGGCAAGGGGAGTTGGAAGCATCCGTGGACTTGCTGCCTGACCCTGTGCACTGCCTCCTTGAGGGTGGGGACTTCTTTGTAGGTGGCTGAACAAAATGCAAGAGAAAGAAGGAGTAGAAAAACCTCATGTCTTGGTACTTTTTGCACTGGCTTCCTCTCTGGATTAGAAAACTTTTCAGCTCTTTTTCTCTTGCAGAAGCAGAAGTGAGCAAGAGAGCAAAGATCTGGAGATGGGGATGAGCATGGTAGAATTGGTTAGGCTTTGGAACTAATGAAGGAACTGGGCTGGTGAATGAAACTGATTGCTGTGTGAAGGAATAGGCAAACATGGGGAGAAGATGGATATGTATTTAGATTGGCATAAGCACTGACATGGCTTAAAAACTTTCACGGGTGGGTTAGGAAATGTTCACTTGAATTAGGCAGCACACTATAGGTAACAACATTGACTTGAAACAATTGTTTTGGGAGGGAAGGGTGATTTATAATTCAAGTTTGGCTTTGCAGCCTACCTGAAAGGTGGGCCAGCAAAGGAGACAGAAGCCTTTGAAGGTTTGGGCCCCAGTGACAGCCTTTAGACAGATCTCTATCTTCTGGTTCTAGCACATTTAGCAGTTTGCTTTCTAATGCTCTCCCTCTCTCCCCAACCTCTTAAGGCTAAACAATTAATTGTGGAGAGCAAGGAGGACCTCTATTTCAGTTTCAAGGAATTTTGGAGGTCAGTCCATAAAGGTTAATGAGGTGAGACTCGCAAGCTCTTTGAGGAAAATTGCTCTATTTCAATTACCATAGGGAAGCATATTGCTGTTCATGAAAATCAGACTGTTGATTGGAGGCACAGATTATCTGGAGCTTGCTTTCTCCCAGAGAAACCAAGACTAACAGGGTTTTTTGACTGTCTCCTCTTTGATTTGTTCTGCCCAGTCACATAAGCATGGAAAGAATAAGGACCCAATCCTGCTCTTTCCCTCCTGAAATGTCATGACTTTTGTGATCTCTTGCTGGTGCATGTATGAAAAGAAGTGGTGTTCTGGTACAGGCTGAATGGCAACTTTGCTGTGCAGAGAGAGGGGTAGGCTGCAAGTGACAACAGAAATGCTGGCATGGGTTAGTTTGGGTGACCTACATGTGAATGGAGTGCTTTCACACCAACAATTTGAGTGTCTTCAGTTACACAGCAGGGTTTGGCCAGCTCACTGACAAGAAAATCGGCTGCTTTCCTGATCATATCTTTAAATTACATGTGATGTGAAAGTAACCATAAACTGTAAGTAAATCCTTGCGTGTTGGTCTGTCTTACTGCTGAGGCAATTCTAAAATCCGTAACTTCTCAAAGCTTGTTTTGAGTTGTACTATATGGGCTTTAAACAGTAAAACTGTCCAGTGTAGGACTAGTGTGGTGTATTTCTGTCACAAAATCTGATTGTGGTTTGCAGATTTCCTGTTACTAACATAACAAAAGCATGTTTCCCTTTTGTCTTCTTTCCAACTGCCCAAATGGGGCATCTCAGACCCTTTCTTAACCAGGTTATGGCTGATGCAGTAATCGGATTATTGCAAATGTAATTGGAATCTCTCTTTCAGAGAAAGCTCTGCCCAAACATGGCAGCTGGAGCTGAGGTGGTTGATCATGAATACATGAGGAGTATGTGTGTGTGACTCCACAATGATTGCCCTGTAGGAAAAGTGAATTAGTAAAGTTCAGTCTGCTGATTTATACTATTGAATTGTTCCTTTTGGCTTGGTAGGTCCTTTCCTAGTTGTTATCTTCTGTTATTTTGTTATTTGCAGTCATTTACCAATCCTTGTCACTTTTAGGGTTTTTTATCTATTTTGTGGAGGGAAGAATTCTCTTCTAGGGAGAATAAATCCACCACAACCTTCCTTCTTTTAAAAATAATACATAGCTCTCCCCCCCCCAGTCCTCTTTTGAAGCTTCTGTACAGATTAGGTCTCATTCTGAAGTATCCAAAAGCCCCAAATTATCTGCAGGTTGATCTGCGAAATCTAGGGAGCCAGCTTTTGCAGTAGTTACTTAATAGTAAGCAACTTGTGTGTTTGGACTTTGCAGCTCCTCTGTTGTTTGTGATCTGTGCTTGATGTGCGAAGTGCACTGAGCCTTGGCTCACTATGTCTGTTTACTTCTTAAGAGCTTTAGAATATTTTATGCTCAACACTGAAATGCAGTTACTTCTCTGATGGGATGTGTGCCAGCTATTATGTTATCAGAAATTATATACTCCCTTGGCTGCAAAAGGAGTGCCAGTTTTGAACCCTCAATCTGAGTGAGGCTGGAGCGGGCTGTAGTTGTTGGGGTAGTTTAAAAAATGAGAAAAGCCAATCCACACACAAGGCCACAAAAATCGCCATCAAAGCCCTCAGTTACCTACAGTCACATCTGTGTGTTCTTTTAAAATGGGCCAGCAGCTTCCTAGAATAATCTGTTCTGAAGGAAAATACGTCATTCCCTGGAGCATCCAACGTGTCTGAGCTGCTAAAAAGTAAATGCGATTGGTCTGTTGTCACTAGGGAGGTGTAACATACAAACAGAGAGAACTGTATCTGCTGCAGTCTGCAATTACATAGCACGGTATGATGTTGCCTAGGAAGATGGTAATGGCTTGTCAGCCTGGCTGGGCTCAGGGTTTCCCAAAAGAGATTAGATTATGGTGCTTAGATGAGCCAAGGCACAGAAAAGCATGTCTCTAACTGTGAGCATCCAGCTGCCTCGGTTCATAGCAATCTTTATTTTTGCTTCTTGCAAACCTTTTTCTGCTCTTGAAATTTTTGTGTAGTGGTCTGCACTGACATTACCATGTGATGGTTCAGAAAATAACAGGCTGAGAAAGTGAGTTGATTACTGCTGGAAGATTTCTGTGTGTTGCCCCCATCCTTGCCCTTCACCTCTTCTGCAGGCTGCCTCCTTTGTTTGAATCCTTCTAGTTTCAATGTTTGAGTGTAGGAGCTCTCTTCCTTGGGTGTCTTGTGTAATTTTGCTTTACATTCTCCTGAGGTGGTTATTGGACCTCTCCATCTGGTAAGGATGAAATCACTGTCATCACTGAGAAAACATAGTAATGCCTCAATCTGGTAACGTTCTATCATTGTCTTTGAGGAAATCCTGGTATTGGGATTAATGTATTTGTCTTTGCTAATTGTACTAATTACTTACTTGAATTTGTGGATTAGCCAGCAGAGAACGTCCTGTTGTAAATTTATATTGCAGTTCTCCTGTCTAAGCCTAATTGTGGTGAATACCAAGCCCAGTGCTTAGCTGTGATTAAAGGTGTGTTGTATAGGTGCATCAGTGACTGCAGTGACGAGCAGCACATCTCACAGTCTGCTTTTTGCTTTACTTTTCTTGTTTTTCTTCTATAAAAAGCTGATGAGTGAAATCTGAATTGCAAAGAGGAAAAAAGCGTGACAAGGTATAATGTTGATGAAAATACGTTCTTCAGCCTTGGGACAAGCCTCACTTCTGTAGTCTAATACTGATCACCTATAGCTCCTGATATGGAGTAGATGAATATCAGGAGGAGAGTGTTTTAGCCAAGTGCAGAATATTGTCTCAGAGGCACTCTTGTCGTTCTAACATGCTGGAACAAGTATCTCTGCTCACATACACGTGCTCCTTGGAGGCCTTCAAGAGCTGCTTCTAACTATGACAGAAAACTAGTATACGTTAGCAATACATTGGGGCTGACAGGTGATACCTGGATAATCGTTGGGGTTCTGTTCTCTAGTTTCTTTCCTGAGGAACTTACCCATAGGAATGAAAGATGCTGTGAATCATGTAACTGGTTTGGATGCTCCACGATCTTTTGTTGTCGTCTTTTCTAGGAGACCTGTGATTGTAATGAGACCAAAAGCCAGATGTTGCACAGCAGAACTGCATGATGAGAATGTATCTGATCAGATAGAGGGCTCTGGTGTGAGAGAAAGGGGACTGTGTTTAGTCCTCCAGTATTTTCAGAAGTGCTCACCTCAACAGTGAGACTGGGAACCACTTGCTGTCTTACACTTACAGAACAGTTAATTTTTTCCCAGGACAAGGGCCTTTGGCAGACCTGACTGATGGTCCCCATGCTTTTTTTGTTTATAGGTATAAAGAGAATTCCTTGATTTTCCTTTGGTATTTCACATGGAGTACTGAGCTTTAGGCCTCCTTGCCTTCTGGAATTGTTGTGTGCTGAATGACAATAATAAGAGGCTGATTGCAGTTTTGAGATTGTTTACATGGTCTGATGCTCTTCTCATTTAGATGAGGGCTGGGTTCTGCTTCATGTGAGTGCAGGAGCTCTCGTATCTTATGAATTTATATCAGGGTATATCGAAGAAAATTATTTCCCACTTTCCTGTATTCCTAAGTGATGTTTGAACACACAACCCAGAGAATGCAGACCTGTCACTGCAGCCATGTAGTCTTTGGAGAGGCACTTCCTCAATTTGGTGGGCTGAATTTTGTGAAGGTTGTCCTAAGCAGAGCTGAGCAGTTACACAAACCCATAAGCCTTTCCCTTTGCAGTTGTTGAGATACCACACTGCTCTGTATAGAAATTATTTGCCCACCCTTGCCATTACCAGAGTGTTCCTGTATTGCTAAACCAGTCAGGGTTCTCATCAGGAGTCTGGAATAACGAGCAAGGAGGAAATGAGAAGTTTTAATTAATTCTGATTTTTTTTTTTAAGTTTTTTTTTCTGCTTGGATTATTATTTTTGTTTTATTTGACAGTTGGGCACACCAGTGACTACTCTTGAGAGATGTGTAATTATCTCAGGACAGGCTTGATCAGGACTTGCTGATGCCAGGAGATTTTTGGTGACTGCTGCTGTAACTGAAGCTCCACAGCACTAGCTGTATGCTTTCATAAACATACATGTTTACATGTAATATGGGAACCAGAGTTTCCCAACGTAGCTTGATTTTTGAAGTGTGGGCTTGATCTCTGACTTCAAAGGAGCTGATGGGGTTTTCACAGGCCTAGGTTATAAATGTTTTAAAACTTCCATGCATGCAGTTCATGCTGTCCAGTTTCAGCGGCAATAGTGCAGGTGTGGTTGAGAGCTGTCCGTGAGTTATGCTGGGCAGGCAGTTCAAAACCAATTCTGTTTTAATGTTTCTCTTACCTTTTGGAGAACTGTGTTAGCTGCCCATATGCACCTGTCATCCGTCATGGATGGGTGCTATGGAAACAGGAATGCAGTTGGGAAAGCATTTTTGCTTTATTTAATAATTCTTTGTCACCACTCTGTCATCTTAAGAGGCAGAAAGGCAAGATAAGTGATAAAATGGTGTCTGCAGCAAAGCATCAGATACCCTTTTGTTTTTTTTCAGTTTGTTTAGTCCTCTGAGGTAGAATGCTGTCAAAGTGAATTTTGTTTGGGTAGAGTTTTTTAGTATGCATGGAGGGAAAAATATGTCTGTTATGTTTTTAGAGTATCTCAGACAACAGAAGAAGATACCTTCCGTTCAGCTGGGCCATCATCTGCAACAAGCTGAAGTTCTGTTACACCACCATGGGATCTTAGCTGCTGGAATGGGACTGACCTGTCATGTTTGTGTTCAGCAAACATGCCCTAGCCCTGACCTTGACTACCCCAAAGTTATTCAGGCTTGAGCACTGACCTGTACATAATTTGTTGTGGTCTCACCGTCTGTGCAAACTAAAATACATACTAATGGGCTCTAAGCTCTGCTTTGTTTTGTGCTCCATATTTAAATGTAATAGAATTTATACTGCAGATAAAGGGTTACTCAACACAGTTAGTGCCTGTCCTCTATTTCAGTGCTCATATGAAGTCTTAGTATCTGCACTTAAAGCAAGGAAGGAGACTTGATTCTGTGTTATGTAAATGCGTTCCCTGTATATGTGTGCACAAGAAGAGGGAGAATTTTTGAACTTAAATCCTTCATTCTGTATGTAGGTGGTTTAGGCTGGCTTCAGTTTATGTGCAAATGTGCACTGAGGAAAAGCTACAAGCACCCGTAGAAAGTTCCACCTAAAATTTTTAACAAGCCTTTTCTTGTCATTAGATCAACAGCTGCTTAAGGAAGCATTCTGCTGCTAAAGCTGTTTTTCCCATTAATGGGTCCTTGCCATGTACGGCTGATCCACATTGCAAATAGACTTGTTTAATAATATTTGATAAGTGGTTGTTTTGTGGTTGTTTTCTTTCTCTGTAAGGAGACCAATCACTTGCAAGTTTTCTTTTCACACACATGTAAAGAATGAAAAGTGACCTTTAAAGGAAAACCAGCCTTAAGTTTATATCAAGCTTTTATCTAGTGATTTGCATGAATAAATTCCAAAGTGTTTTAATGGGGAGTATGCAGCTCAGGCTTTGGAGATGCTGAAGCTCAGGCTTCTAACTGAATGTTGGTGAGCCCTAGTATCCTGGAATCCAATTTGGTGCATTTTTTCCAGACCACACTTCTTTTACCTGGAAAATTGAAGTTCAAAATCTGGGTTACATTTGCCTACCTATGGCTGTGATTGCTTCTGCTTATTGTTGATCTCTCTTTTTTCCACTTTTATTTGTTTAAGAATTGAGGCAAGGGCTGCTTTATCTTACCACATGGGTTGGGATGTGGCTGCCAGTATTTTCATATTATGCCCCTTGAGGCTAGGTCTTGATTTAAGTTGTATTTGGCAATAATACTTCATGCTATGGCATGCTGCTCTCTCAGTTGTGCCAGCAGCTGTTCATTTGGAGGTTCATGCTGAGAACTGGATCAGGGAATTTATCTGTGGTGTTTGGTTGGGTGGTTTGGGTTTGGTTTGGGTGTTTTGTTTTGGTTTGGTTTTCTCTAGTCAGATGCTTTGTTTCTGCTGTTGTGGGGGGTGCAGCGTTAAGGGCTTGTTGATGTTTGAAATAGTCTTTTTTGTAGAATAAATCTAAGTGAAATGCTAGGGCTGGAAATAGGGAAAGATACTTGCATCTGCTCAGAGAGACAGAGCAGATGACATCCTAGTCTGTGTGACTGACTCCACTTACAGTAGCCTATGTAAGTACTTCATGTTTTTAGTGGTTACATCAGCAAATACATTGGCTGTTTATGGCCAGGAGTAAATTGGAAAGATACACTTAGCCCTTTTTACTAAGGCTCAGAAAAGCCTCTAGCTTCTGCCAAAAGATTGTTTAGGTCATAAATCATCTGGAAGGAGGACTGTATGGATGTCAGGTCAGCACAGCTTTTAAAGGAGAGCAGATGACCTTAAGTAACTTGCATTCAGTTTCTAGCAGTGTATGTGTGCATGTTCATGGGCTAGGATTTCTTTTTTTTTTAATGATGTAGTTACTATAATGAGACATCTGCAATATTACATCTCACAACTGCATAGCATGTGCATGTTTTCCCTTGATGGGTCTTTTTGGGGAAGGGGAGTTTTGGAGGCTTTTTTCCAGGCCTTCTTACACTTGTTTGCTTTGAAATAGAAAATGTCATTATCCTGACCTAATAGTGCAAGTAAGACTTTTGTCAAGTAGTGTGATTTGCTTTGGTCTAGAGCAAAGCTTCGTCAAGGACAAGGGTCATTGGGAGAAAATAGAGGTGGCTTGCAGCAGTGAAGCATCTTTACACTTCACTCATTTCAATTTCATTTAGGATGTTTACTTGACTCCCAGATAAGGCATCTATTTTTGCCTGCGAGTGCTGGCTCTGCACGGATCTGTGAGCTCTTCTGACTTCACCCTGCTGAATTCCTGCCTGTATAGCACCCAGGTGCTGGATTTCTGGCTTCCAGCTTCTTTTGCTCTTTCTGTTCCTGTTCAGTCCACAAACATGGAAAAAAAATGCCCCACCCTGCTGACTCATTGTGCCCAGAGCACTCCCTATATTCCTGAAATAGGATTAATATCTGAGACAGTTGGAACAACTCAACAGAAATGGGTCTGGTTCTCTTCTGCTGAACCTTTTAAAAGAGCTGTTTTCTTCTATTAGGCCTGTGAATCTTGTCTATGTGCTCTACAGGTCTCAGCCCCAAGGTGATTTCCTTATCTCATACTCATTTAAAGGTCTCATGCAACAAATACAACTGCTGTAGAAATCGGCTGGTGTATAGAATAATCCTTTCAACAAGTTTATTCTGATACTCTATTGGGTGTTTAAGTGGATTTAACTGCATCATTTAATACGTCCTTGAAGATGGTTCCAAATGAAACCTGCTGCTATCAGAATCTGTCATCTCTCTGTATGCATACCAAGTGTGCCTGGGAGATGTCAGGCAGTACTGTAAGCTGTGGGGAGGGGTTGCTATTTGTAGGGGAAAATTAGGAGTAGCAAACCACTTAGGCTGTTTACTGTCATGCTGCCTACAGCTTTGTCTTTCAGATAACACTCAGAATGTCTAGTTGCTCTGCAAGGACTTAGAAGAAGTTATTTCCCTGTTAACCAGGGCAAACTGTGTTTTCCACCTTACACAGTATGCAGCTGGCTGGTGGCTCACCCCAGGGGCAGTTGTGCTACTCTGTCCCCCTTTAGCTTCTTTTCCTTTGGGATCAAAAGACTCTGTGAAGGCAAATGTCAGTTATTAACTCTTGGTTTTAAAAATACACAAAGTGGCACACTTTTTCTCTTGAGTGAAGTAAACAGCAGTCATCTGCCTCTTGTTAGCATACTGTGCAGCCGTGTCTTAATGTCTTGGGTTCTGAGCTCTCGCAAACAAGTGCATCCTGCAAAGGGCCATATTTGGCAGTGAAATAGTCAGCAAAATGCCTGGAAAAGAACATTACAACCTTGAGCACAGCCGTTTGGAATGTAGCAGGTTCCTGATAAGGCAAAAGTTGGGTGGGTAAATGTTTTTCAGGGAAGCAGGCCTGCAGAAAAAAGTAGTGCTAAAGATGTTGGGAGTCCTGTCTTGAAAAAAATCTGGGTTCTGTTTCAAGTATATTAAAATACAGTTTTAATTACATTAAAGTATATGTGAAACTTGCGAGTAGGGTCAGTTATTTACTTTTAAGAGGATAACTTGTCATTCTAACACTACAAATTAATGTTTTGGAGGTTGGCTTATAAAATGCAGATAGGGATCCTATATCTGTGTAGGGAGTGGGGAGGAGAAAACACAGTCTAAGACTTAGAAAGTCTCTAAGACTTTCTGCACAAGAGAGGAAGGATGCACACTGTTAAAACTGGATTTTTCTTTCCAAGTCTTCTCTTGCACTATTGTAGTGCTATGGGCTTACCTGCTCTTGGGATGTGCAGGTGTGTCAGAAACATGGATAACTCTCAATAGCCTGTTCATCCAGAGAAACTGAGGCTCTGATAATTCCAAATGAAATGTCCAAGATCATGTACAGATGATAGGTATGGGTCTCAACCCTGAACTTTTGTTCTTGGTTCTAGAATTTTACCACTAAGGTAGTCTTGACTAAGTACACCTCATCTCTGAAGTGAGGTGGAAACATCAATGCTAAATACATTTTATCCTGACTTGTCTCTCTCTGTGGTGGTTAGATAAGTGTGGTTTAACTTTTGTTTTCACAGTTCTGCTTGAGCCCTGCAGTGGATAGGGCCTAAAGGGAAAAGCTAGTTAAATCCACATAAGAGTCTTATCTTTCCATTATTACTGCCTTTTTTGTTGGCTTATTCCACAGTTACTTGAATGATAAAGAACCATACTGGTGACCACAACTCTTTTACGTAACCAAACAAACATCAATTTTTTAATTACTAATGCATGTAAATGAACTGAAGCTGTGAAGTGGTTTGTGTCTCATTACCAGACTCCTTACTAGGAAGCTCTTTCTCTCCAAATGTTCCTAGGGCACCTAGCATAATAGAATCCAGGGGTTTTGCTTCTGTTCATGTGCTGTAATGCAAGCAACACTTCCTTTACCCATTGTTGTTGTTAACTGAATGATGCTTTGCAATACAGGAATTATGTGGCAGGAGAATATTTCAGGGAAGTCCAGTCTATTCTCCCCCTGAATTTGTGTAAGAAATCAACCCAGCCTCTAGCCTGCAACAATAAAGGAGATGGGAATTAACGAAATTCCAGTTTTCCTGTGCTACAGGACTGACTTCTGGACTAACTGGCTTTTCTTATTTACATTGCTCCAAAGGCAGACCTTCGTGCTGGGTTTTTCTTTGGGGGTGTTTGGTTTGTTTTTTTGCTCCAAAGGCAGATCTTTGTGTTGGGTTTTTCTTTGAGGGTGCTTGGTTTGTTTTTTTGGTGTGGTGTTTGTTTTTTAACTGCTTGCAAAGGTGCATTTACAGTAAAGGTCATTTGTGTTTCAGATTGACTTACTAACCAGTAAGTTCCTGCCAGAACAGTACTCCCCCTAAATCTTAAAACCTTCCAGGTAGGTCTCATTAACATTCTCTTGCAAAATCAGCGAGAGAAGCTGGTATACCTACTCAGCAAAGGAATGCAACTATATTGGGACTGTGGTATACCAGAGAAGCTTAGAAATTTTCAGTATCTTCCTTGCAGCACCTATGCCCAGGTTTTTACTGCCTGGTGCTCTGTTTATACTCTTTGTACCCGATTGTTTGGTTTCTTTGGTTTTTTTTCTTTTTCCTTTTCTATTTTTTATTTCCAAAGCTCCTTTACTGGGTGCTCTGCTTGTTCTACCTCTTAAGAAGAGCTTAAAAATCTTAAGTTGCTAATGCTCTGAATCAGCAGCTCCTTAAAACCGTCTTTGTGGTGAGTCTATTTACACTGCTATCAAGAAATAAAGTGGTACTGTTCAAAGGAAAAAGAAATACCCAGCCCTCAGGGAATGCATCATCTGAGTGAACAGTACCTACACAGCTCTCTTGACTTGCTTGTGAATAACCCTGCAGTATTAAGCCCTGAGTGCACCTCCTGTTACTCATCGTAGGCTTTTAATCAGCAGAGTACATGCACAGGCCATCAGTGTGATAGACTTCCACAGTGGCACAGTTTGCTAGAGAAGACTAGACTCCTATTTTGAGCGAGTGTTGGTAGGATTCCTGCCCTTCCTAGTGCAATGGGAGAACTTGATTTCTGTATTGGTAAATTGCTTTTGTCTTCAGGGTTGTTATTTTCCCTTTTGCCCAGCTGTGCCATCTGAGCCATCAGATACTGAGCCTAGGATCTCGTGATCCTTTGCTGTGATTTTTAGTTGCTTTCTGGTTAACCACCAAGATATATTCACTTTGCAGTACAATAGGATTACTTCTGCCCCATACCTGGGAGCAGAAATACCATCCTTAGAAGATGTTTCCTCAGTCAGCCATCTCAGATGCTGGCTTCCCTCTCTGACAGAGGTTTTGATTGTGGTGATGTTCTCCTTTCCCAGAGTGCCTTTTACTATTCCAGTCTCTCCTGGTCTCCTGTCTGTACATGCCATCCATGGTTCAGTTTCACATGTGATTAGTTTCCTCTTTGGTGTTGATCTGTCTGTCCAGAGCTTAATTAAACCCTAATTGCTTTCTGATAGCTGAATAAAGAATCCTTTCTGTGTATGATTTGCTGCTGCACAAACCCACACTTGCTTATTAGACTAGCTTATTTGAGCCATACCCTCAGCTGTCTTCAAAACCCAAATGCATTTTGAAGTTTCTGTGTTCTTGTCTCAACATTTGCTTTCTTATCTTTCCCTCCATCCCCTAGGCATCATCTGCTGTTGGTACAATACATTGTCACCTTTGGGGCAGCCCTGAAATGTGACTGGGAGGGAGGAGCGTGAGAAGGTTGCAATTGTAGCAGCAGCCTTGGGAAAGCTGTGCCTCATGTGAATAGGAGCCTGGGAACTGTTGGAGGGGGTAATGAATTTGATGGGGATGCTTCTAGCTTCACCTTTTCTAGAATGATTCTTGTTTATCCTTCCTAGACAGTACATGTGTTTGAAAGTCTTGGGTGTCCTTTTTATCTGATGCTTTCCTACACTGAGGTGGTGAGGACACAATGTCTGCGAACCAGCAGCCTAACAAGAAAAGAGTGTGTGGGGTTATTGCTCTATTTTCATCTCTGAAAACTGCTGTGGCACCATTTCTAGCCACAAGATATAGGCAGGGGCTTTCAAGAACAAGTTGTTCATGATCCAAAATGGACCAGCCAAAGGGAGGGTAAATAGCTGTCACAAGCCGGGATGAATAAGTTGCCTGTCTGATACATCCTGAAATGTCTGACCTGCCAAAGCTGTCAGGATCTGGGAATATGCTGAAGGATAAGCCATATTTACATAGCATCTTGGAGGGTGTGTGAGAGGTGAGGTTGAGGGGGGAGAGGTGACATTTAATCCTTTGCTTGCTGAACCGTAAAGGTTTGCTTTGTGTTCGCTCCCCTGTGCTTCCCTCCTACTTTAATGGCTGTGATGAATGACAAATGGAGGCAGAGCAGTGAAAACAGGAAACATAATCCCTCAAAAATAACTGGTGGGAAGGGGAGGGAAGAAACGGTAAATAAAGGAACCCCTGCTTTCATGGTGCAGCTCACAGAGCAGCTAGTGCTGTGTCAGGCAGAATGAGCTGCTATTCTCTGGCGTTACTGAGCATCATCTTGAAGTCCTGGTAGGGAGAGGATGGCCTAATAGTAGGGGAGCAGTGGTCTGCCCTGTGTTGTTTTAGTTTTGTTTCTTTTTGCAAACAAGGTTTAGAATCACTTGTCTTGACTACAGTGTGAGTTTTGGAGATGTCTTTTATATTCACATATCGTTTATAGGCTGCAGAGGCCCTCAGTTCTCCCTGGCTGTGAGAAGTGAGTTTTGCTTCTGTATTGTCATTCAGTCCTTTGAAAGCAGAAGGGGTGGAGGGGAGATGACTGCATTAGCTATGTCTGCTGTGGGACAGAGCCATTTAGAGCAGTTAGGGGCTGCTCAGCAGGTGCTATTTTGCCTCAGCCTCCTGTCACTTTGCTACCTCTGGGCCCTGGTCATTGATTACTGCTGTGTAAAATGGGATGGATTGTTCAAGGTTTTGTTGCACACCAGCAAAGTTACTGTTTGTAGGGGAGTGGACAGAAAGAATTGTGATTCTTTTGAAAGAATTGTGATGGATTCAGCAAAAGCCTATCTGTCTGTGAAGCATTTTAGGAGGCATCACATTGCTGGTTGGCAAGGTTGAAGTCTCAGGGGTACTGCAGAACTCGATAAAGGGTGCCAGATAGAGACACATACTACCAGTTCAGGTGGTTTGTCTTGTAATGCCTTTCATGCCATAGCTCTCAGTGGATGTTGGATGGAGTGTCTTCAGTGGGAAATTGGGTTGAATGAAAGTGAAAAGCCTGGGAGGGAAATCTTGAGACCCCTCTTATGCCATCTGTGAATAGGTGCTTAGATGAGTACCTGTTGGATCAGTGAAGTCTACTTACCTAGAACTGGTTAACAAGGGTCTTCTAAAGCATGCTGCAGTCCAGACTTCCTCAGCTCCTGGTCATCTTGCCAAGGACAGTCTTCTGACTGCATAAAGTCCTGTTGCACTGTAGTACAGCCTGAAGTGAATGGGATCCCTTTAGTATGGCATGGTACAGTGGAAGAAAGTGGGGCCATTGAGGGGGATTATTTTGCCTCTTTGCACTTCTGTCATCTTCTCATGGAAGATGAAGATAATTATTTCCTTTGTAAATTGGTTTGAACTTTACTTAATACAAGGGGAAACCAAATCCATGCCTAAGCTGCCTGTGGGTGTGTCTGAGCTCCACCCCATGGCAGAGCTCTTCATTAGGAGCTGCCAGGAGTACTACAGAGCTCTGGCTGGGTTCACTTCTTCCAGTTAACTTTGGTTCAGATGCCTTTCCTGAAGCATGATGGGCATGTTTGGTTGTTTGGGTATTTTGTTGGGTTCGTTTCTTTAGTTTTTGTTTTCTTTTCAAAGCTGTAGGGGTAAGAGAGCTTCAGCAACTGTATAATATCTCATCTGTAATAGCCAGAAGGAGAAATTAAGTTACACGGATCAGTACTTTGAGCCTTTTGTTCCAAAGTGGAGCCTGTGTTAATGGAAGAAGTGGTCTCATACCTGTGCACATGAATTGCTGGGTGAAATTTGGTGGCCAGTAGTTGCATGGAATATGGCAGTGACTGGGATGCTGCAGAGTTTGAACTCGGTAAAGCGATACAAGAAGGGTAGGTAAAAAACTGTATGACTTCGCTACTTATTTCCTGCTTTCTTATGACTTGTGTTGGTATTAATCTATAGCAGTGTTTAAATAAATTAGCATTAGGGAAATTTACCTGTGCGTATTTTTAGTGAGTTTCAGCCACTACTTGTATGTTTGTAAATCTTGTAGGAGTTTGATAAATACAATTTGGTATTATAAAAAAATTACAAACTCTGGTGTTCTGGCCTCTCTGCTTCCAGTCTTGACTTCCTCAGAGCACCGCTGCTTATGGATTTGCCCTGTTTAACCCCTGTTAATCCAAGAGTTTAGTGCTCAAACTTCTGCTGCCTGTTTTGTCTCTTAAGTTTGCCAGGTACCTGCAGAAAACAGCTGCCAGACCAGCTGCCAGCATTGAAAACCAGAAGGTGCTGTCAGAGCTGAGGGGGTGTTAATCACCTGAGCTGTGCTGTGGAGTGGAACTCCATGCTTGCCTTGAATACTGTAGGATGGGCCTGAGTGTGATGTGTCTGCATTTGAGTTTCACTGCTTACGTCAGTTTGAGAGGAATGGTGATTGTTCAGCTAGGGGAACAGAGAGAACCAGAGGAAGGTGCAGAAAACTTTTCAGTTTACTCAAGTAGTAACTGTTATCTGAGCATGTTACATGAATTCTCCCATTGTCCCTCCCAAGGTTACTGTGCTAGTGTTGCTTAGCATTTTCTCTTATGTTTCAAGGACTGAACTTGGAGGACTACTCAACTGTAGCTTTTCCTGCTGCTTAGATTGACTTGCTGCTGCCACCACTGTCCTAACTTCCAGCTGGGGTCTGCTGAGGGCTTTGACCTGCTCAGCTGCTGCTCCCCTTCTGTGGCTTTTTAACTTGGCACTCGCTGAGATCCACCTGTTGCCTGTGGTATGGAGCCTGTTGCATGCCCCACTGTGGTATCTCTTGATGATGGGGCAGAACAGCAGCATGCCAGTGCTCACGTAGTGCTCCATGGCATTTCTGCTTTGTCCCACTCGTGAGGTTGGCTGATGGAAGGTGTGGGTTACTGTGCCTGTCTGAGATGCTTTGTCACTCGTCTTCTTATCCCAGGCACAGTTGTACTGTGCCTCACTTCTCCTTTATTTTTTTCTTTTTTTCCCCACATTCTCCAGCCTTAGGTGGACTTGGAATCCCCTCAACATTAAAAATTAGCCCTCAGAATCAATAACTGCAAGCTGAAAGGAGGGAGAGGATGTCAATACATGGGCATCTATGTGCTTGTTCCGTTACCCCCCCATTTTCTTGAGTCCTTTTCTCCATGCTTACTGATGTCCTCCACTGGGTGTGTTAGAGGAGAACTCCCTCCTCCCAGCCCCCACACCTCTCCCCTGCAGCTGCCAAATGAGGGAGGCACAAAAGATGTCTGTCTGCTTGCTTGGAGGGCACAGCTGATGGCCCAGCAGTGCCTTAGAGACTTATGCTGTGCTACAGGTGCTGGGGAGGGGGGGAGTTGGGGCCGGGAGATCAGCGAACACTCTGGTGCTGTTTTCTTGGGAACTGTGGGGAATTCCTGGATTTTTATCTGCTGCAGTGAGGAGCAACAGGAGGGGTTCTTTCCTCCACAAACACACTACGAACCCTTTGGATGTTCGGCCCTTGTCTGTCCAGTGTAGCAAGATGGGTTTTCCTTTGCCAGCTTTGTAGATCTGTTTGAGAAAGAACTGCAGGTTGATTTTAGAGTAAAAGTGTATTTGTCGAGGTTGTGTGTGTCTGAAACAAGAGTTGTTTCCTTTTTAAAGGGAGGATTTTGGGGGCTGGTTTGCTCTTGAAAAGTTCTGTGCATTGTCTCAGAGGTATTCTGTCATTTGTAAATACCCAAAGGCATTAGTGAAGGTAGTTGTAAGCTTTCCATAGGAAACTTACCTTAGAAATGCATGTATGTTAATTTACACATTCCAAACAATACTGCAAATGTTCTACATAGGAAAGGTATTTTTCTTTTTAGATAGAAAATGTTTGGATGCTGCAAGTTCACCTCTGATTAGCAGCCACTTGGATCAGTTTGAAATTAGTTGTAAAGTGTACAGGCAGATTTTGTTCTTCCATATTTGTTTAGATAGGGAAGGCTGGGGGTGGTGGGAAGTAAAGAGAAGTGTGGAGGACACAATATTATTTTTGATTGTGATAGGGATGTGAAGAAGTCCTTTGTGTAAAGGCTGGGGTAAAGGAGTAATCATCTTTGATAATAGAAAGACTTTATGTCTGTAGTCCTTGTGTTTAGCAACTGCAGAGTGTGCTATGCTATCTCCAGTTACAAAGGAGTGAGCTAAGAATACCATAAGATATGACAGAGAACATCCTGCTTGTGTTTTAAGAAGAAAATGGTCACCTCATTACGCAAATATAGTTTGGATTTATAAAGCTTGAGAAGATTACAGCTTGGACAGACATTGATTGAAAGCTCAGCAGATGAAACCAAACTGAGATTTTCTTTATTGTGTTTGGTTTTGCTGATAAGCTTTGTGCATCATCTGCAAAGAGATTTCTGATGGCCAGGAGCAGAATGATGCCTGGCTGTCCTCTTGTGCACAGACAGCTCTGTAACTTGCACATCTGAAGTCAGTGCCATGCCTGATGACACTTAATATCTGTTACTACATTTTATGGCTTTCATTTAGCTTTGTTTCATTCTACCTGGCAAAACATGTGGTGTTCTTGCATTGGCTTGTTCCTTTCCCTCAGTTTAGTGATAGCCACACCCAGAGTTAAGTCCCAGCACACTTTACATTCCAGAGTCTTTAACTGCTGAAATACTGGCCAGAAAGTACCAATAAGTTTGGAGAGTATTTAAGTTTTGGAGAGGCTGGCTTCTCTACCTGAGTTTGAAGTATCTGGGAATGTGCTATAACCTTGACAATTGAAATGTGTCACGTACACCTGTGAAATCATGGGAAAAAAAAGAGGTTCTTCAAAGCTCTGCCTGGAATATTTGCAGCATTGTCTGGGTGAAACTCTGATTTAGAAAGTCCTTGTAGTATGAGCTCTGAAATCCTGTTCATGTTTCATGTATTGATTTGTGCATGTGAAGACAAAAATAAACACATTTTTTGCTCAAAAGAGTATGACACCATTTATTTAAGTCTGATTCGAGAATGCTTTAAAGCTAAATTGTTACAACTGAATCAGTATGTTCCCTTATGATGGTGGCTGCTTAGGGATACCCTTTTCATGGGAGACTGTGTCCTCTTTTAGCTGCAAAGCTGGGTTTGTAAATGAAAATTAATGGAATAGCTTGATAGAATATCTGCATCTTTCAGCTTACTTTTCTGACCATTTCTTGGCCAGTCCAGTCTTGCAGCTTAATCAAGGTCAGGCTTCGTAGTGAAGCTGCAAACTGGTATGAGACAAGGGTGATTTATAAAATTAATTGACTTTGGGAAGGCCTCAGTAACAGGATTTGTTTCTGAGCAATAGGCCAGACTCCTTGTGCTGGCACAGCAGAGCGGTGTTCCCACAGCCCTATCCTACTGAACCAGCAAACTGTGACCTCTCCTGCCAGGAGCTGCTCCTTCCTGCTTTTCAGTGTCCACTTCTCTCTGGGAATGTAAGTCTGCTGTGGTCAGAGCTAAGACTGTAGAAACACCTACATAATGTCTTAGTTCTGCATGTCAGAAAAGCAGCATGTAAAGCATATAATGTTGCTGCTTTTTTCCTGTAGTGGTTTGTAACCTGTGAATATGCATGGCTCCATCATCAGGCAGGTCCTTCATTTGAGCTGGCATCCATCCTTTTTTGGTCTGCATTGGCTCTGGGGTAGTCATTTTCAAAGCCATCTCTGTTGCCCTTGCACTCCTTAGATGTCTACTTAAAGAGACACATGGCTTGTCCATTGTCCCTTCAGCTTGATGCCCTTGCTATCACTGTAAGGTGATGTAGAGGTAAAGAGGTTTTTTATCACTGCAGCAATCCTCAGGCAGCTGATTCTTCTGGTGGAGAAAAACTACTTCATACTCTCCAGGAGGCTAATGTCTTCAGAATTTGTTGAATAACTGTGTTATGACTGCAGCCATAATGAGCTGTAATTGCAGACAAATGCATGTACAAGTTGGTGGCTGACACCATTTTTGTGCATGCATAATGTCCTTATCTGTGTTCTTTTGAGTATCTGCTGCACTCTGGTTTTACTTGTCCTACTGTAGCAATGTTGAGAGTCCTCTTCTCTAGAAAATCAGGTTTTATAATGTTCTAAAAGCAAGACAGATACAGTCCTTCAGGTATGCTATAAAAGATGTAGTTCTGATGTTAGTTTGCTGTGCACATGTTATCGAAACTTAAATGCCTTACAGAGTGTGTTAATTCTTTTGTTTTCTTACTGTATTACCATGTGCAGAATAAGCTGTGGGTCAGTGGTAAGGCCTTTTCTCCTTGCATTTGTGCAGTGCATGAAGTGTGAATTCTTTCCCAATTCTGTTTCAGGAAAAGATACACAATTGATACACTGACATGCTGATGTTTTGGTGTTCACTGTCATCCATATGCATATGATGTAAATTAGTTTGTTTAGTCAGCATAAGAGCTCTGACCCTATAAACCTTTGGAGCTGCATAACTTGTTCCTGTTTGCGAAGTGTGCAAGGCTTGCGTGGAGTGGTTTGGTCACCTGGAACATCACATCTTCCTGTGCCACAACTTCCCATGCAAACACTGTCTTGAAGGTGAAAGTTTCCCTTACTCAGGGCAGAGTCTGTGCAAAGGCCTAATGTATGCCTCCTCTTCCAGGCAGCGTAAGGAGGGAAGGGCTCCTGCAGAGCTTCATGCAGGCCCTAATTTCCCTAAATATTTAATTGCATGGTGTAGATTACTCATTGATGTGTGTGTGGTGTGGTCTTCCTTATCTGTGTATGCTGCACAGAGTGTACTGCTTGTACAGCCCCTGAGCATACTGTGTAACTTGTCAAATCTAAACCAGTTTTCAATGACTTGCCCCAGGGTTACTCCTTTTCCTCACTGAAGGGTACTTTCCTGCTTATTTTAATTATGACTGTTTCTTCATTCTAATTTAAATAAAATACTATATCTTTTTTTCTAAATTGACAGGCACTCTTGTAGCACACTGTTGGGGACATTGATTAAACAAAATATTTGGAGTTGCTTATCTAAGTGCCTTATTTTACAGAAACATTAGAAAGAATCAAAGTAGGTCTGTAGGATCTGCAGATCCTAGCTATGCCTGCTTGTGCATACTGAGGGCATCTTGCTTTATGCCTCTGTGTTTCTGTAGGAGTGATTTTGTTGTGTTTTGAGTTGGATTATTTTGCAGGTTACTTTCTTGTCTTTTCAGAAACACATGCTCCAAAGCACTGGAGTTTTTGACTTTTTAGTGTTGCTTCTAGTGTTTTCAGTGTATCTTCTAACCATATGTTCTGATGTATAATCCCACTTTCTCAAATGATCTTCAAGAATCTTTTTTTTCTTCCAGGTAGTTATAATCTTTTTGTATTTCTTTGCACTGGCCCACAAATGTCTCAGACTTTTCACAGAGGCCAGTTCTGCAGTTTCTGAGGGAGAGACCAGACCAGTAAAGTTTTAAACCTACAGTAAATATTTCAGTGAATTATGTGCAGGAATCACTTCAGGAGTTCAGGTTAGAAATGTCTCTGAAATGTGAACTATCTGCTGAAGATCAGTGCTGACAAGCATCCACATAGACAAGCATCCACACAGGATTTGAATTAGCAAGAGAAACCAGCTTGAAAGTGGTAGCACTGGGAAAATCTACATAAAGTACTCGGCAGCATTTAGATGAACAGAGCACATTCTTCCAGTGCAGAAACATTGTCTCAGCTGTTTGACTAAGAATTTCCAAATGTACAGAATTGCTTTCTTGTATCTCATTGCTGAGACCTTATTTCATCACAAGTCTAAAGCTGGAACTCCAGTTTTAAATTGACAATTACCGTGCTGTTGGCTGCCTTTAGGAATGTGGCAACAGCTTAAAAGCATTGGAGAATGAAGCGCAGGAGCATAAAGGAGACGCACAGTTGCTGAAATGGGTTTAGGAATTCAGTTATTGTGTATTTCTCAAAATGCTGTCTGTCTTTTATTCCAGGAGGCAGGTTTTTCTCTAGCAAGATCTGCAGGTGATGTGAGTACAAGACAGAAAAGAGCAAATTTTAGAAGTGCATCTCTTCCATTATAGCTTAGAAGGCAAGAAATCAAGACTTGACACTGCCATGCAGTTTGGAGTACAGTATCTCTGCTGGTGGGCAGCAGCATATGCAGCTGAGGTGCACCAAATAACTTTTCATACACCCTTCTTAAATTATACCATTGTATTTTGGGACAAAATAAGAGGCAGGACTTTGGAATTTCCTGGCTTTTGTTGAGCACTAGAACTACAGTATTTTTTTTTAAGTATATAATAATAAACAGTATATTTTTCAGTCATCCCCCTCTTCTTTTTTGCTCAGTCCCCTCTGACACTTTTGAGTGTTGCTACGTGCAAAGGGTAAGATGGCAAAGCTTCCTCATCTGTTAGACTGTAGCCTTCAAATTCCTTTGTGTTAAAGGGAATTAATATGGCTAAAGGCTGGCTTAAAAAGCTTTTCCAGTATGTGTTGCTCTCTGAAGAATGGTTCTGCAGAGCAGCTATTTGCCCTTAGTTTTGCTAGGGAGGAGAACTCATTTTCTTTCCTGCGGAATTGTAAGTTTTGGTTACTTCCTGAGCCTAAAATAACGTGCCCTGGTGCTTAAGCCTTGTTAGCAGCTGAGACTGGCTGAAGAAGCATTTGCTTCTTCCACTCCTTAACCTGTCAAATTTTCAGATTATCCTTGCTTGTGTTCTGCTGGTGTAGAGACCAGGTGGAAAATAATAAAGCCCCTGTGCTTATCTGTGGTCAGCATTGACTGGAAGGGGGAGGGCTTATCTCTTTTCCCCATGCATCCTAGAGGAAGCCAGGCTGAAGCAGTGAATCCCATTTCTTAACAACAGGAAAACCCAGAATTTGACTGAAAGGGAATGATTGATTGGAAAAAAACAACCAACCAACCGAAAAAAACCCCCACAAACCCAAAAAAGCACCAAATAATTGGGATTGGTGTCAAGAGGCTGAAGCTGTATTTGTGATGTGCTGAGGTATGGCAGTGACCCAGCTGCCTTCCTGCTGCAAATACAGGGCTCCTGGAGCTGTGGAAAGTACTCAGGCTTAACCAGCAGTCTGGTTCTGTGTGCTGGAGGTCAAAGAGCATCATCCTACAGATGGATTTTTATTCATTTATTGAAATTTCATTCTGTAGAAGTGTGCATAGCAGGTTTTAGCTCAGCGAGACTCCAGATTGTCTTTATACAGCCTGTGTGGGTGAGTGTAGGGATACTGGTGGGATATATACAGGAGCTGGGTTAATCTTTGTCATTGTTAAGTTTCCTCATGTTGCAATACCTTGACAGTGGATGTGACATATTCCAGAGCATAATTTTTAAGAGAAATTAAGAGGATGTGTGAGGAGGGATGCCCTCATACAGTGACCTTCCTACCTGTAAAGCCCCCCAAAATAATGTGTTCAAGAAGATGCCAAGTCAGTTACTATATGAACTTGTCCAAAGCCTGGCTGCACTGGCATCCCCAGACTCGCATGAAGGGAGTGCATAGGGATAAAAACTATAGTCACTGTGAATGTGGAACTGATGCAGGTTTTTTCTCTATGCCCTTGCAGAAGCTTTGATTAAAGGATTGGTAGTAGGAAAGGTGAAAGAGGAATAAACTGTGGCATTTGGAAGAGCTTGATTGCGGAATAGAACGTTGTGGCTTGGTGATGATGAGGGTGTATGTAAGACTTTGAGGGTCTTGGATTCATGTTCTTTTGAGCTTCTGCTGTGGTGCCTGGTGGTGTTTTGCTTGTTTCTCTAGTAACTTAAAGGTGTCTAATTTTCTTTGTCTCAGAAACCTGTTCCTGAATGAAGCTTTGGAATTTTCCCTCTTTGCAATTGAATGATTTGGTCCTTAGCCGTGTAGACGATCCTGATTCACTTACCAAACCCTCCCTGCTCTGAGAATTGATTTGCTGTGTATGTGCTTTCTGGCGAGTGGCTTGCCTAAGGAAGGTTGAGTTCGTGTTTTCTGTAATAACTGACTTTTGCCCAGAGAGCTCAAAATATTTTGGTTTTCCAACTTTTACTTTAAAGTTCCAAGGGCAAGCAGATATTATCTCAGTTCAAAAATGGAGGAAGTCAAGGCACTGCTGGCTACTACTCTGGTTCTTCATAGAGTCTAATTGTTCGCTGGCAGTACCTGACACAAAATCCCCTGATCTGCTTAGCTGTTGTCTGTCTGTCACATATCCTAATAGTAGTGAATGAAATAATACATTTAGCACATCTGTACATTTTAGAAAGATAAAAAGTATTGGAAAAACTTCGATTTTTTTGACAAACAGCCACATTTCTAAAATACTGGGGCTCATTCCTATTATGTTAAAGGAATTACTGTCCCAGATGGTTAAACACAAAGGGATTAGTTACACAGCAGGATTCTGACTTGTGTTCTCTTAGTAACCATGATGCCAAGCTGTAAAGCCTTGCAGAACTTTTCCAGGGGCTGCTTTGAATCACTGTCATTTGTTTTAGTCAGACTTTGTGCATATGCAAGATACAGAGAAGGACAAGTTCACTGGGCTACTTCTCATGAATGATGAACTACCCGAGTGATGCTGGAAGTAGCGATAGGTGTTGCCGATTGCATGAGCAGTCTGATTGCATTCAGAGAGCTGTAATGTTACAAGCAATTGTATTTCAATTACTGGAATACTCCTGATTTCCAGGAGTCTTGGAGGTGTGGAAAGTGCTTTCTGCCTTGGATTTCCTGCATGCCAAGACTTTCTTTTGCCAGCTGTCATTCTCTGAGAAGCCACCTTCTCTTTGCCATCCTGTCTCTCTTGTTTGAATTCTCTCTTTATCACCAGTTCTACTCTTATTTTCCTCCTCAGTTTAAATTCTTGTTCCTACACTTGCAGACAGAAGCATATCTAAATTAAGCTTTAGTTCTCCTAGTCTGCAGTTCTAGCTCACTCGGTGCAAAGCTATTTCCCTGTTGATTTTATCCTTTGAGGTGGAGTTTTGATGTGATTCTTATGTTACCAGGATCATCCATTAACTCCTACCAGAAGTATTAACTCACATGCACGTATAATCTATTAGACAGCTGACATTAAATGTGTTCCCCATCTAAGGAAGAAAAAGGTTTCAATTCCTCTAATGCAGTAAAAGATGTCTGGAGCTAGGAATTCCTGAGCCTTTGGATGGAATATTGAAGGAGGATTTGGAAATTATTGGGATTACGTGCTTGTGCAGAAAAAAAGTTGTTTGATGGGTTTCTGTTTAAAGTAGCTGCTTTTTAATGACTTCTATTCCAAGCTTTTTCTTCTTCAAGCTTCCATTTCTTCTGGACAGTACTGTAGAATGTCCATGCCCTATTTCTTGTAAGTAATGACATCCCAAGAAATACCACTTCTTTTTCCATGTGCAAGCTCTTTTCATCCTGAGAGCCTTGCTCTGTAGGATCACTCTCGTGGGCTCTGCTATTTAAAGAATGGAAGAGGTTTTGGCATTGGATGCCATTGTGTATAATACCTCCTGTATCTGGCATGAGAACAAAGGGAAAAACCTATCATTGGGAGCAGGGAAATAGGTTTGACTAGACATGTTGTTGTGTTGTAAGTAATTAAATACATAAAAAAAGTAGCTGTAGTAGTAGATTATGCTGGTTTTCAGTTACAAATGGTGAAACTAAATGGGAACCTGTTACCATTTAAAGAAACTAAGTATGAGGGGCTTGTCCAGAGTGGTTCCCTCCTTCTGTTATATCTAATTCAATAACCATGGGCAGCGGGGAGGGAGAGATATAAAATACCCAACAACTAGATGGGGAGTAACTCCTGACATAAAGGCTTCCATTCATGGCTTCTTCCCCAACTTCTCGCTTCCCTTAAATATACATATTTTATACATAGCATTTGGGCCTATCAATTGAGCTGGTTTTGGTAGGTTTAAAATGGGAACGTGGTGTTTTGAGGCTAGGCACTAAACCACAAAACTAGCTGAGCTGATTGCATGGTGCCTAAAGCTTCCTGGCACATGATGCAGCCTTGGCCTCCCATTGTTTGCAGGCCTCCAGATGTGGAGGGCTGTGTACCCAACCCACGCTGTTACATTCTTAGGATCTCTGTAATGCATGGACAGCATTCCGTAGGAGAAGTGGATTATTAATAGAATTTGAAGGAGGTGAGAATCTTACTGGATGTGTCCTCCTCAAAGTTTCTCATGAAACTCCATAGGGCAACCTGCTGTGTTGTAGGCCTGGTGTCCTGGCATCTGTACAGCCATAGGCTGTTTCGCAGAAATGCTTGAGACAGTGGAATAGGAATATTCACATACCAGAACTTTTCCAGCCTTGGCTTAGCAGACCTTGTGGGCTAAGCAAGAGGCGTCTGAGGTTCTTGGAGGATACCAGGCAAGAAGGTTTACATTCTGATCAGAGAGAAGCAACGGGGACAGGTAAGCCTGTCCTATCTAGAGGGCAGATTAGAGAGAAAATACTGTCACTGGGAGAGAGGGACATTCTAATTCTGGTCTGTTTATATGCCTGAAAGGTAAGTCTGGGTTTGAATACAAAATTGTATATCCAGAGGGAAGCTCATTTTGCAATGTACTCATTCCAAGTTTTTGCTGAGAAATGGGTTTTAAACACCTGCCTTTTGAACTCACAAGCTTTTTTAATGTGTGCTACTGCACATCTCTCCACATTCCCCACTATAAGGCACAGCGTGATTGCCTGCACTCCCAAGTGCCAGTGGGATCTGCTGGTTGGTTACATGCACCTGGTGAAAATGGCACTGATCAATAATGTCCTTGTGAGACCAGTTCATGGGATGCTAAGACGTGATGGTCTCTCGTAAATGCTGGTTCCACTTGTGCCATTTGGCTGGCCCTGACTGGAGGAGGGGGGAGCCTAAGCTCTGTGTTTAAGGGGTGCTCTGGGGTTAAGCTCTGTTTGGTGCACTGCTAGTTAATACTGTCATCTGAGAGGACATGCTGTTGCAGTAACAACTTTTCCCTGATTCTCAGAGGGGGTTCATCCACAGCAGTGGGCTGTTATGCCTCTGTTACCTAGAGTCTGTGTCATCCCCCGACACCTTCTGCTGGGAGAAGTGCCAGCCTCCTCTAAAGAGCCCCCTCTGACAGTGGCTGATAACCAGTAATCCCTTTGGAGAAGTCTGTGCACTGTGAGACTGTTGTGCTGCAGATCCTGCTGTTACTAAATTTTGCATTGCACCCTTGGCTTTTTTTCAGATCCCGTGGGGATCTTGGTTTCCAGGAAGCAGCTACAGAAAAGGAATAGTGGCTGCTCTTTGCTAGGGACCTATCAGTCAGTGCTCATCCTTCCATGTGGAAGGGAGGCAGCCATGAAAGGAGACTCATGTTAGGCTCAAATCCGTATAATCAAGACACCACAGCAGCAGGAACACTTCGTGGTTCTCTATTAAAATAGTCTCTTGTGTGAGCACTGCAGGTCCTGAGACTGTCACTGCCTTTGCTTCTGTGCGCTTTTGTGCTTCTTTGAGCTGATGTGCATGATATCAAGTTAACTTCAAGTTCAGTTTAAGATTAAATCTCCAAGCTTTAGAAGAGGGACCTGGCAGTTGTAAGGTCCTGTGATGACTCAGAGAGAATAGGGATGGTGATTAATATGGAGCATCCAAGTCTTGTGGTTAACATCCAGTTTATGTGATGTCTAGGCCACCATACAGCTACCCTTTGACAAGGGTGAGCTGTGCTTCCCCCCCCCCCGTGTTATTGCCCTATTTGTCAACATCAGACACTAATCATAATCAGAAGAGAAACTCTTGTAGTAGAGTTGGATAAAATATGGATCGTCATCTTTCTGTTGAAGAGGGGCATAATGATCAAAGGCAAGAGACCTCATCCACTTGACATAGAATTGAGGACTGAGTAATCTTTGAGTGGTGTTTGGTGGGCACAAGGGTATGCTGGCTTCACCTAGGAAGTTCTCACCTTGCTAAGAACTGAACTTAGCCTTCAGGTTCATGAAAGCTTTGTTAAGCTTCATTAATGAATCTGTTAAGATTCATTAATACATGGGGTTCATCAGTGCAGGTGCTTATGAAGCTTCATGTTTTATCTTTGCTGTTACAATCAGGAGTAATTTGCAAAAGGAATGAGTTGTCCTTGTTTTGTTTCTCTTCTCTCATTCCCATCTGTTAAAAACAAACCCATAAACAAAAATGAGGTTATTCCATCATTTTTCATCTCTATTAGGCTGCTGTTAAAAGACAGCTTGCCCTTTATAAAATGATCCGTTGATACTGACGTCCAGCTCATTTTTATTTTAGGACAGAATGGGCATGTTTCACTTCCTGCAGCTCCTTCTGTGTGTGGCCACTTGTGGTCCACAGGCCCTGTGTTACTGATGTGAAACTAACAGCTTCAACGGTTGTGATTACTAAGAGGAAGAAAATGCCTGAGGACATTTGTCATCTCTGTTGTGTGAACTGTGTTTCTTCCATTACTATTTATTTGATGTCATTCTCTGTGGCATCTTTAACACCTGCTGGTTTTGTAGTTTATGCTTTCTTGATCGAAAGTTTCTTGGCCAAGGATCTAGGCTAAAACTTGCTCAAGTAGCTTGGGTCTAAGTCTAATTTTCATGAATTACTCAGGTATATGAGGTACCAGTGTGGTCCCTAAAATTCTCCATGTCCTGTACCAGTTAATTAATCCCTTTTTAATTTGCCTTCCCAAGATACCTTCCTCCTTCTCTATTTTCAATGGGTTTTGTTTTAGGAAGAGAAATGAGTATTTGGGACAGAAAAGGTGCCTCTTGAATGTGGTGGTGGTTTTGTAGTAGTGATGTTCTGAACAGGATTTCCATTGCCACATACAGCCTTTGTAATAAAATGTGCCCACAGTGCGAGGTGGGTACTTTGTGCTTTATGCAAGTAGATACCCTGCTTAGCACATCAGATACCTAGTCCCATATAGCAAATTACAAGTAGTATTTATGTCTTTCTGCTGTAGTGGTATTGACAGGAGTATTGTTTTGTCTTAGTAATTCTTCAGTTATCTCAAACCTATCAAAGTGTGTGGGTCTGTCAGACAGTATAGCGGTTGTTTAAAAACGCTGCTGCAAGTTCAAGTGAAGCATTAATCCAGGAAACGTAGTGGCATGCAGAGGTTCTGTAGAAAACAGTTACTGTGCTGGTGAACAGTATCTGCTCTGTGCAGCTTGCAGTCTGAAACGTCACAACTTCTATTTCAGGGCTGTGTCAAATTGCTTTAGGGCTGGACCAAGCATCAACACAACACGTCTTCCAAGTTTCTGTAGAAGTCCTAGTAAAGAGTATCTAAATATAGTGCTGATGTACAAGCGTTCCGTTATTTTTCCCCTGTTGTGTTTTCCTTGCTTCTGGTTGCACATTTATTCCATTTAAAGAGGGTTAGGTTTTTCTCTGAAGTTTTCATTCAAAATATTTGAATACCTACAAACATGATGTGAAAGACAAGAAATTAAAACAAATACATACATTTCCTATAAAAGGAATGAAGGTATGAAGCAGCTAAGCTTTAGAGCAGCCAGCAGGCCACAGCTGTGCTGCATGGAGGAGCACAGCCATCCTGCTGGGTGTGTGTTCTGTTACTGGCACAAACATTAGCTGTACATAGAATTTACTCAGTTTAGAATAAGTATCTGTGCCTGGTTCTTTTTTTTTTTTTTGGTTTTTCCTTACAAAATGGTCCGATCAGGTCAAAACCCATGGCCTGGATCCTCTCTCTCTGATTCGGGGTGGGGGAGAGCATAACTGTGAGGATTTCTTCTGTTTGATCCTCTTCCAGTAAGCAGTTTATTCCATCTAAGAGATTTCTCTGCTTCTGGATATGCCTCTGGACTGTATAAAGTTGACATCATTCCTAAATCAGTTGTTTCAGGGGTAGGTGGTGCTAGCCACCTACCTATTGCATTGGTTAGCTTCCAGTGCAATACAAATTGATGTGTTAACCTTACTTGAATGAGGCCAAAGAATCATTTAGGTCTCTGTCTTTCCTGAGGTGTCTGGTCAAGATGCTGAGACCATATGAGTATTTGAAATGCATTTGGGCACAAAGTTCTATTATCTCTTGCCCCACATGAAGAGCTTTTGGAAGCTCTGTGTCTGTGGCTTGAAGATTTCTGGATTTTGTCTCAAAGAATCTTTTAAAATCTTACCCTGTTGTAGAAGCCTCTCAGTAGGAGCCTGGTGTGGATTCCTTGGGTTTGGCCTGTGTTTTGGCACAGCCAAATTCTGTTCCCAGATGCCTGGGACAACTGCTCAACCTTCTGCTGCGGGTTGTGTGTGTGTATGTGTGTGTGTGTGTATACATATATATATATATCTGTATGTGTGTATGTACACACACTTGGTGTATATATTTTGTGTTTCTTGACACCTTGTGTCCAGAGCTTTTCCTTAGCAAGCTTCCTTCACTACTAGGGAAAGAGAGGGTGTTGAGCAGGACAGTGGGGTGTGGGTGCACACTCCCTTGAGATTCTGTTGATTTTTGTGACTTGCCTGGGAATAAGTCCTCATCATTCACAGGGAATAATGTCCTGAGCTGCGTCATCTGCAGAACAGCAATAGTGCAAAGGCTTCCCTAAGGCTTTCAGCAGTTACTGCTGTTTTCACAGGTAAGTCCTTGTCCTGCTTTGCCCTCTTCTCCTGTACCAGCTGATGTGAGTTACAGCTTCTGAGTGCCCTTGAAGTGGTGTTGCAGTTCCAGCTGTCTGCACAGGCTCTGATCCTGCCTGGGTCTGTGTGCCTCTGCATATCTGCAGCTCCCCTTGAAGTCTTAGGGAGTACAAGAGGTCAGTTCTTGGCCTTGGTGCAGAGTTATTCAATGAAACTACTTTGTGACTTCCTAGGTACAAGTACTCTAATAATTTGCTTTGAGAGGTACTGCCTGAGCAGGAGCTCTGCTCTGTAGATAGAAAAGAGGAAAGAATCTGGGGGACACCATCATCTAAATAGGTTATTTCATCTTATTTGGGACTGTTGTGGTCCTGTTTTCATTTGGATTAAATTAATTGGTGGTTTAGTGCTTCCCCTTGGCATGGCTTCAAAATCACTTGTTGGCTCATCCATGCTGTGGGATGGCAGGGCTTAACAAAATGGTGTTACACATCTGTGTTACCAAAATAAGATCCCTCTTATTCCATATTTTGATAAAATCTGAACAGCAATAAATCAGTCAATGATGCTGAAGTGTAAAACAGCACTGTTGGTGTCTGATGGAGTACACCATGTGATCTGAGTGACAGGTTTTTCATCTGCTCTTCATGTTCTCCGAGAACTCTGACCAGCACGACTATGCTGCTTGTTTGTGAATCATGTTTTTCTAAGGTTATTCTTCACAATCACAGTAATTGGAAGACTTCCACTTCTAAAAGCAGATTCTGTAAAGAAGCACACAGTTTGGGAGGAAAGGTGGTGTCAGGCGAGAACTTACTAGCCCAGAACAAGCCTTGATATGTGACCCCAGCTACCTTCATCTTATCTAGTAGTTTCAGGGGAAAATAAATGGGGAGTAGGTGGTGTTTATTAATGCTGGAAGGGAGCTGTGTGCAGCCTTCAGCATCTTCAATTAGAAGTTCCTATAACTACCTTGTCATGGTTATGAATGACGACTGTTGTTTTTTCTTCTCCAGCCAGCTGACAGGAAGCCACTGAGCTTGGGCAGCAGCTGTGTTCAGAAAAGGTTGTTAGTGGTGTAGGCAGAGCCATCTGCATAGCAAGGCATTTAGCTTGGGTTGCTTGTACTAGGCCAATATGGTAAATCAATAGCTTATGGTTTTTTGGTTGTTTTTTTTCCCAGTGTAGCAAGGAAAATGGTGGCTGGCTTTGTTGGCTTCTTGGTGTTCCAGTGCTCTAGTGAGAAACCAAAACAATATGGGGATAAAAGCCAGAGCAGCTCATCCTGGAAGATCTAGAAACAGCACAGTGTTCTTATCAGACACATGCACTGGTTTTTTTCTGAACAGACTTTTTTACCCCCACTGCCTAGGGCTGGTCCTCCCTTCCCTTCCACCAAAACTGTCAGTTCAGTTCAACTCTTGTTTTAACAGGCGCTTTCCTCTTTGCATGGCAGGACTTTAGGTCTGCTCTAGTTAAATACAGGAAATGGTATCTATACATCATGGGTTTTGTTCTTAACAGATTGTGCTGTGACAATTGGTTTGATTTGTTTCTATTAATTTTCCAATCTCTTCTACTTCTCTGGAGATTCCTTTTGCCAGATGTTGTTTGAAGTGGCTGCAAAACTCTGAGACAACTGTGGAGAGCAAAGTAGTAAATAGTATGCTGATTATGGCTGGAATTTTCGTCCATTCACCTGGCAAATGATAAACCCACACTAGGTATGAGAGAAGCAGCCCTCCCAGTGTAGTTAGTACGTGCAGTTTCCTTTTAGGCTTTGTTTCTAGGGTTTGTTTTAGAAAGGAAACGAAAGCCATAGTTTGAGCACAGCAGTAGTACTGACCTGAACCTTTGTTCCATGCCACCTCCTTGCTGTTATGCTGATACACTGCGTGGAGATGGTCAGTAGAATGGAATAAGGAACTGCTTTGGATTATAAAATAACACCCTTTCCAGTTTTTTCTGTAGCTTAGCCAGATCCTGGTTTGCTGTGCTGCCTGGAAACATGTCTGTTAAGGGACAGTGGGAGAGACATGCATAGGAACCTACAAAATGAGTGGACACTGCTCGGATCCTAAAACTTTAGCTCTCATATTGCATCCCCTGCTTTTGGTGGGAAATAGTCTGACTTCTGGGTTCTTCTCGTTATAGCTGTGTGTCATTCATTGCTGTTTACTTGTTTGGTTTTGGTTTGTTTTTGGTTTTTAACCTTATTTTTCATGGAAACCTTTTTTTCTCTGTCAGCTTGCACCTCTGATCTAGTCAGTGCTAAAGCTCCTGGTGCCTTCGGTGCATAGCCACATGGACTTACGAATGTATCTGCTTGTCCATGTGTTTTTATACTGAAAGAAGTCTTTAATTAGTAATCAGGTCTAAAATTTGCTTTCTGCCTGTTAGACTTGCAGTGAATGAGAACCGCTTAACTTGGTACACAACCCTGAGTAAGGAATGGAAAGGAAAACTGAAAAGGTGTTCCAGTTTGCTCTGGGAATTATTTTGCCAAGAACATCCAGTGGTCTGACTGCCAGCACGAACTGAACATGGAAACCTTTGCAGCCTGCCTGGGAAAACAGAACAGGGGAGAAATCTAATGACATAGATCCTGAATGAAACAGATTCACTTCCTGCTCTCTCCAAGGCAGGAGGCTAAGATGTATTCATCTATGTTATGAGGCATTACATTGTGCCATATGACTTAGTGGTAAACATTTAGGAGAAGGAATAAAAAGAAGAAAAAAGACAACAGGAGTTTCACTGGTTTGGCCCTGCCCTGTCCTGTGAGTTAAGTATTCTCATGCTCTTCCTTGAATGGATAGTACCTGTATAATTCAGGCCTGACCAGAATTGCCCTGTCTTTACCTGTTGACAGCATATTTGCAGCCAGTCATGCTGGGAACATACCTCATGTATGTGTGTGTTTACTCACTGATGTTTAGGGCTCTAAGTGATGGTGATTAAACCTTTTAAGTGCCTTGGAGGGCATGTAGCAGCCAGTACAGCATAGGTCTTGTCAGCCGCCAGAGAGAAATGTGCAAGTCTTGCCTTCTGCAGTAAGTATGGGTAACTTTCTTTCCCAGTGTTGGTTACATACAGCATGCTTGTAGTATATTCTGAAATTTATAAATTGCTGTGAAGACACCCTGTATTTGAAAAGCCACATCTTCTAAATATGTAACCTTTTTTACTCTTCATCACAACTGTTATATCAGTTGGACTCTTCTGTCTACTTTATGGTGTGCAGTGGTTGTGCTTCCTTCCCAGTATTTCAGCTTGAAACTGATCCAAGTGTCAGATGTCTTAGGGAAGTGGGAATTTACACCTCTGCTACTCTTCCCTTGCTGACCTCTGTGGCATGCACTGTGTCAAAGCCTGGCTGAATGTAATGTGTGGGTGACAGCTTGGTCTACACTCCTTGGCATCTAGCACTCCATGGTTGCTGAGCCAGAGTTGTCTGAAGCAAAGATCAGCAGTGGGGAAATTGGGCTGGCTGGGAGAAGGAAAAGCTTAGAAATTTGCATGCTACAGTGCAGTCTTGTCTGCTAAAAGATGGACTCTCCTGGATGCTTCCTGACTTTTTCTCTCATGATAACAACTCTGTCAATAGCCTTAGTGAGCAGTTCTTCCTGTCCTCTGTGAGGATGCCTCAGGCTTCCCAGAAATGGAGAATGGTCTCTATAGTCCCAGCTTTTACGTAATGGCTGGATCGTGAACCCTCAGTCTGCATGGATATTAGATCTCTGTGAATGTTAAACCTGTCCCCAGGAAAACGCCAGTCAGGGCAAAATGCAACAGCATGTCTTGGTAACAGACTGCTACAAACGGATGAGACCTGTCCTCTAGTCTCTGCATGGAATATATGGGCAGATTAAAGAACTCTGATTTTCTTTTTTAGATGTTTAATAATGTGGGTTTGACACACCTCAAAGATTAAAAGTGGACTGCAGTCCATTTGTCTCCTAAAGACTGAAGTGTGCTGTCTGCTACAAGGATAAAGCTCAACTGTGGTAGAGACAGAAGTTTCTTGAAGGTCCCCTAGGGGAGGGAGGGTGGAGAGAACCCCCTGTCATCTTGCTGCTTCCATATGCAAAGTACATTGTTTTCTCCTTCTGCCATCTCAAAAATAAGGTGCAGTTCTCAATCTCTGCATGCGTGCATATGTCTACACTGACATGTGCACACACAAACACACCTCTACCCTTAAAAGAAAATGAAACATTGGGTAAAATTTCTATGTGCCAGATACTTGTTTCTGCCACTTATCATGCTGCAGAAAGAGACAACCTGTTACAATGGGAGAGGGGAGGATTCAACCCTGAAATAAATACAGGATTCTGCTGAAGTTCTGGATTCACAGAACTCCTTTTTTCATTGCTGTATAACCTGTAGTTGTCATTCTAAATACATAGCTGGACACTGGAAACCTTCCTTTCTGGGGTACTGTTCCCCTTTTGTCCTGTTCCCTAACGAGTGTTTCATTGCAAGTTGTCAATCTGCAGCACGCTTCCAGAGCCCATTTCATGCCTGCCTGCAGAAGGGAAACAGCAGCTTGGCTGCACTGCGTGAAACTGTGGTTTAACTCTGCCTTGGTTTTGTGTGCTGATGGATGCTTCCTGTGGGTGGTCTGTGTTATATATTTCACTGCAGTTCTGCTTCTGTAACCCATGCTCCTAAAGACCTTCTTCAGCAGTGGTGAGCAACATCATCCTCCGTGGACATTTTTCTTCTATGGCAAATGATAGGGGGCCTTGTAGGAGTCTCAGCATTGATAGTTGGATTCTCTTCATGTGCTTAATGGAGGAATACCACTTAAGGCCATAGACAGGCTTAGAGCTAGCTTTTGTTTTCTTTTGCCTTTCTGCTTTCATGCTCATCTAACACTAAAGGATGAATTTGTGAAGTAATGGGATTTGTTGCTGCTAAATGAATTGGGTTCGTATATGAGTGAAGACTTCAGGTTTCACTATGCATTTTTACATGTAGATGTACTGTCTTTACATAGAGAAGAGATGCAGAGCATGAAGGAGATGGTTTGGAATCTGTTTAGCATCGCAGTGGAGCTTTTTCTTCATCAGTCTGAGAAGAATAAAGCCATAGGGATATGGCATGATCTTTATTCTGGAGCAGGCTCCTAATACAAGTAGACAGTATAATTATTGTTTGTGGATCTCAGTTCTGTGCAAAAGTGTAGAAGATGATGACTCAGAAGGTATCAAGGAAGTAAACAAGATGCTTAGTTTCCCATAGTTTAACTCTCCGGTGTTTTTAGAAAGTGCTGCTCTATCCCCTAGGCAACTGCATTCACAGCCCATCCACACCAAAGTACTTCTGCATGTGCTGGGCCTGAATCCCTGATTCCTCTTCAAGTAGCCTGGCCAGCACTATGAAATAAATGACATGATTCTGTACTGTTTATCACCAAGCAGACAGCAGTATGTAAAAGCTGGAGCTAAGGCTGGTAAGGCATATTAGTAACTTAAAGGTCACCTTAAGGAGGGGGGAAAAAAAAGAGGGAAGTGGGGATAAGTCTTGCATTTTGGTAGCTTATCCCCAAACCAATCGTGTAAATCTCAGGAATTGAGTCAGCTTCAGCCTAAAGGAAACTCAAGCAGTGTTTTGCTAATACGATGTCTTCAGTACCTCATATTCATGTACATCCACCCTTGAACTACCACGCATGTATCCTTTCCGTTTGGATTTCTGTGCTGTGAACTAGATCAGAGAGCTGATCCAGCTTAGAAGGGGAGATACTTTTCTTTGAGCTGGCTGAGTTCTTTATCTGGACCGTAGACATCTGTGGGGTTGCAGAATAAAGGGATAAGAGGGGAAAAGGCCATGCAGTGGTTTATGGCTTGGTGGGGGAAACTTTAAACCTTATTGCTGCCAAAACAATGCATTGTCAAACTATGGCCTCACACATTCCCTGGCATAGAAACACACGGTCTGAGGATGCGAACTGCCTTTGCTCTCTTCTGCTCTGCAGCTGCAGGAATGTTTTTGGAGTGAGTATAGACATTACAAACTTGTGCTAGCCTTGGTACCATTTACAATGAAACCACAGTGATGTGGGGCTTTGGCATGAGGTGCAACTCCCTTCCCCCTCTAGGATTGTAGGTATTTACTTAGGCAGGCAGCTCTGAGCTGCTGCAGCTTCACCGCTCCTTTAGCGGGATTAGCTGAGCACGGTTAGCTTGGAAGCTTCTCTGTGTGCTGCTGTTAAGCCTCTCCAGCAGCTATGGATGTTGTGATGCTGTGAAAGTATGACACATGCATTGAACCATTGTGTGGCCCTGGATTAGACACAGCTAATCTTTCTTTTTACTTACAAGTTAATTTCTTTTTCCCTTCCTGCTTTCAAGTTAGATGTATGACTGGGTTTCATATTCCCAGAGAATGAACGTGGCACCCAGCAGGAAGGGTGTAGGCAAAAGGACAAGGGAACACTGTTACTGTGCTATATCCGAGTGCCAGTGAATTTGTGACAAACTGTAAATTTGTTAGATCCTTCCTTACACCCAGCCAGGTGAAATTTGAGCAGTGAAGGAGAGGAGCAGTTTAGAAGAGGGGACAAACAGGAAAATAAAGGAATACTAAGTTTGAGAAAACCGAAAGAAAATGAAAAGGGGATAGACATGAGAAAGGAGATGGGAGGATAGAAGCAGTAACTGAGGAGGGGGTTGGTGGAACAGACTCATAAAAGCTGGAGCAAAGCAAGGCCAGGGAGGGTCAGAACCAAGAGTGGAAGTAAATGAGGTTTTTAGCAGAATATGTGAATTGGTGATGAACCTTTGTAGTAGCCGTAGGTAGTTCATTGCACCTGAAGATTGTGCTGGTGCAGGAGAAGGGTACTGTGAGAGAATGGCAGAGGGCCTGTGGTAGAAATAGCTACTTGCAGGTGCTGAGAGGGCTCATTTCTATAAGTCACAGCTGCTGCTCTTCTCTATGGCTTGGGATTTCCTACAGGTTACCCAAAGAGGAGGAGAAAGGGGGCCTGCTGGTGAGGTGAGAGAGGTATAACACGTTTAGTAGTGTCCTCAGTATCCCCCCCTGGTGCTCTCTCAATACAGCATGTTTGAGCACATCATCCTGGCATGCTTACCCTTTCTCCTTAGTTGTCCTTGGTCAGCAACTGTCATTCCTGTATTTCATATCTCTCTCATTTTGATTGCTCTGTTACTGATGATTTGCTGGCTGGCTCTAAAAGGAGCATAAGAACCCATTTAATGCTCACTCTGCCTGAGACACTGGCTAAGAAACCAAGAGCTCTTGCTTGGGCCAGGCAGCTGTCTCCATTGCCATCTAGAATAGGAGCAGCTGGAAGTGTCTGAGCAGGTGAGCTCCCGGCTCTAATCTCTGCTTCGCTCTTTTTGTTCCCAGGTAGAGCCTGAACAGCCTGTGCAGCATTGTGAGGGTTTTGGATATCTGAATAACCTAGTTTCCCTAGCAACAGTGGTCTCTCTAATCGCAGAGATAAAAGTCTACCTCTGTTATTAGTATTAAGACTTGCATAGTGTATCTGGCTACAGTAATACTTAGCTTCTGTTGGGGGAAAAAAATGGTAGAATAAAAGCAAGAAGGTCCTTCCGCCTTGGAGATAATTGAAATCTCCATAGGTAGATTTCAGTGCTGCATGCAGCAGTAATAGAAAGAATAGGGATTATAACTACTTCTAAGCTTTTTAATGTGTGAAGGATCCTTGGAGGATACAGAAATAAAGTTTTAAATTCTGTGTGGAGCTTTCTATGCACAGATCTCATGGGCAGGCTGTGACACTGATGGATTCATTACTTGTTGAGATGTGTTATTTTCCTTTTTACGGATAGGGAGACAGTGATTCAAAGGTAGACTGAATCTTGTTGCAGAGCTAGGAATAGATCTCCTCTTCTGAGCCTAAGTCCTCCACCTGCTCTTGCCTTCAGTTTCTCTGATAAACAGATAAAGCTTTCCCTGTGCAGTAGGAGACAGAACATGTTATGGAAGGTAGAAGTGTGAAGCCTGCTTTTTAGCAGGAGAAAGTGAGGAAAGTGAAAACACTGTGATTCACTGCAAGCCTTTCTGCTAATATATTTTAATCTACATTCACTCCTCCATTAACAGAAGTGGAGAAAACTATAAATTTTGAAAGCAAGCATTGGGAGTGAAAATAAATATTCCTGCCTTAGTTTCTGCACAGCAACATGGTCCTGTTATGGCATGTGTTCAGGAGGAGCTGGTTTGGATAAAAGTAGTTTGAAGAAACTTTTGAAGGGAAACAAAACCTCTTGCTTGACCAAAGCATGAAGCCTACATAAGCACCCAGTACTGATGTTCCTCCTTGGATAATGCCAGCATTAAACTGTAAGCAATACCTTGCAGGCTTCTTGGGTTAGAAAGTTGCATCAGGCACAGCTGAATGGAAAACAGGTATCTCTACTCCTCCACCAAAGTTACATGGTGTTAGGGTTTTGTGGTGTGGAGTTCTTTTTATTGTATGTTTTAATATGGCATAAATAGTGCAGAGATGCAATGAGACACCTATCCTCCTTCCTCTTTATTATTCTGGTTTCTGGATTCATATAACAGTCCCTTAACTGTCTGGCCAAACTGGAGACCATCCATCTTGTGTGTGAGGAGGGTACCTGTACTTGTTCTTTTCAGTGTTTCCTTCCCTGTTTGGTGGGGGCCATTCTGTCTTCTGCATTCTTTGACCCAAAGAGCTTTTGAAAATTCCAGCCTGAGATGTGTTTGGCTTGCAGGTGTAGAGATCATGTAATTTTGGGATATCTAAAAGCTCTTTTGTTTGTGACTGAACATCCTTATTTCAGCAACTCCCTTTCAAGCTCCCGTTTTCCAAATCAACTTAATAGGGTGTCTTCTGAATGGTTGGGGAGCTCAGGAAACCTCTAACATCTAGACAAAAGTCTCTTCCAGAGCACATGTACCACTTCTCCCCTCTCCTCCCCATTCCTGTGGTCTTGCTCAATCTAATGAGCATTTTGAGGAACTCTTGAGAGCTTCTTGAGCACAAGGTAATACCACGAGTGGGTGGGTGACATAAAACTCATTGAGCTTGTTAAAATAATATTGCCATAGTCCTTCAGCAGCCTCAAGGCCTCATATATAGCTGTTCTTTAGCTGGGTGGTATTTGGTATGAATCAAGACAGAGGCTAACTTCTACAGTGGGTTTATTGTTGGATTCTCAGTATGTTTGCGTAAATTCCCTAGACCAGCTCTCCCTCCTGAATAAGCCACACGGATCAAGTTTTATTCTGTTCCACACAGAGTTCACATCCTTTACTGGAATGAGTCATGCTTTAACTGAGTTTAGTGTGAGGGAGGAAAGTGGGCTTTAAAATGTTACTCCTCCACCCTGCCTTAGTGATGTATAACACGATTATTAGTATGCTTGGCAGCTGCTGCTTAGTATGTTCACAGAACCTGCATATTTGTGAAAACAAGTAAAAATTAGTTCTACTTGTGTTTGAGTGTGAATTTAATGCATTATTTTAAACTTGCAAGACAAAACCCCCTTTTTTTGTTTGTTTTTTATATGTGTGACTTTGTCTTCCAGAAGGCTCCTTGCTACTGTAAGAGTAGATCTAGCTTATCTCCCTGTGGTTATTTTTCAGTCTGGGGAGAAGAGTGGTGTTTTGTGACCTGTAAGTGAAAGAAGAGGAACAACCCTACCATTTAAATGCAGCCGTGCACGGCTGTTCCTGTTACACACAGGACATGTGGGCATTGACAGGTGAAAGTGATTCCCAGGCCCATATAACTCATATGTAAGGTTGTCTCCAGCTTCTCTCAGGCAAGATGTATGTGAGGCAGTGCCACTGTGCAGAAAGCAGGTTTTAGTCCTCTTGTGTATATTTCTTTGTGCAAAGAGGTAAAAGACCTTTTAACTTACGGTACAAGGAACTGCTCAGTGTGTCTTGAACATAGATTTTTGCAGAAACAGTCTCTGTATGCAGCTACTAGAGATACCAGAACCAATTTTACTACTCTTCTTTCCAGCAGAAGTTCATTGATACCTCATACAGTAGTGGCTAATTTGATTATTCATACCACATATTCATGATTGGTTTTGGTTGGGTGGTTTGTTTCTATTATTTGGGGGTGGTGGTGTGGGAGGGAGCAGGGTGGTGATTTGTTCATTTGTGTAAGGAGTTAGTCCTCAAATGGAGGAGCAGGCAGCCAGTACAAGAGGGCCTCTTAGGATTTTATTTTTGACAGTAGGCTGGTCCACTTGACGTGTAAGACCTTTCTTTCCCAGTCCTCTTGTTCCTGAGAGGTCTGGAAAGAGTTATGTTTCTCCCCATAGCTGTGTATTATCTAGGATTGATAAACTGGCAGGGGCATCATCTGTTCTTGTTCAGCGTTAAAAACCAGGGTCCGTTACCCTAATGCACTACATTCCTAACCCCAGACTGAGTAACTTTGTTGAAGCCTGCAGAAGGATTTATTTTTATGCTGATGCTTTTGAGGGAAAACTTGAGGGAAGGAGCTGTAATTAAATGAACGCTGATTTTAGATACTGGAAGGGACTTTACCTTTTAGGACTTAGAATGAGTGAAGTGAATGTTTGGTGCCAACAGGAGTGTAATTAAATTTACACCTCCACTTGATGTATATTTAGCTATCACTGACTCTGGGTTTGCTGATAAATAATCATAATAGGTGGGAGGCAGGCAGTGCCTTGGTTGACCAGCCTATCTCCTGCCCAGCTTGACTCTGACCAGACAGATTTTTCTCCTGTGTTTTCCAGATGCTTCATTCAGTGGCACACCACCTAGCTATGCCTATGATGCAGACCGTGCTGAAGAACAGAGGCGACATCATGATATGATGCCCTATATTGATGACTCGCCATCATCCTCACCCCATCTCAGTTCCAAGAGTCGGGGCAGCCGAGACACCCTATCTTCAGGGTCTCTGGAATCTACAAAATCAGTGAGTTCTTTTCTGCCTTTTTTGAGTCAGCAAAGTCTTACAGGTTTGCAAGGGCTAGAGTGCTTTAACAGGGAGCAAAGACAGGGACTACCAGCACTGTAGGACATATTACCTGACATAATATAGCAGTGCCTGATTGATACTGTAGATTTAAAGCTAAACTGAGGTTGCTAGCTGATGCTGAGCCTGAACTTCAGGGATGAGTGTTGTGTGTATGCTTTTTAAGCCTCAGTTTATCACCCTTTGTGAATTTTAGTGGAGAGAATTGGTGATTAATTGCTGTTGAGAGGGTTTCCAAATATTTTGGAAAGGAGACTCTGAAATAAAGCATCCTGCATTATGATGGTCATACATCTGTGCATGTGGGTTGTCATTGCCTTTCACAAGGAAAATAAGAGTTGTTTTCAGGTAGATTAAAGGCTTTGATAAAACATCTAGAATATAAGATCTGTTTGCCTCACCGTATGAAAATGGAGTAAGTGGAATTAAAACTGCCAGTTCTGGAGTATGGTTACTTTGGGTAGCAGGTGGCCACTTATAATAGATTTGACTAATCACTAAATAGCTATCTATATTGTCTATGGTGGATAAAAAGTTCAGAAGGGACCACCTAGCCTGACCTGTGGTTTGATGTGGACCTGCAGGATATCCTGCCTTAGTTTTGCTTCAGGTTCAGTATCATGGAACTTAAGGAAAATTTCTCTTTTTGTTTTTACAATAGCCTTGGTAGACTCAGCTGCTTGCCTTGGTAAATAACTCTTGACTCTGCTGTCTACAGTCAGAAACGTCTTAAAAGTTTCAGCTTAAGTTAACTTGTTTGACTTTCAACCTTTGTTTCTCTTTATCCTTCTTCTATTGTAGAGAACTCAATCCTAAGATGCTGTTTCCCTGAATATCTTTGTCATCTGCAAACTTTTGGCTTCCCCAAGTCATTCATAAAAAAGCTTAATAGCGCAGAGACAACTGTCACTTCCTTCCTAACTGTATTTCTAAGAAAGCGTAGCCAAACAACCTTGAATTCCCACAGTGTAAATGACACTTTGAAATCTGTCAAGTGGCTCAGCTTATGTGTTGCCTTTATATTGTTCTGTCCTATTAATCAAGGTGTCATGGGAGAAGATGGATATTGTACAGGTATCGGTGTATATGTAGATCTACACCATCAACTTTATCAGACAGGGTTTTTTTTTCCTCTTGCATCAGAATGATTTCAGGAGTTGTGACAAGTTCCGCAAACCATTGCTGCTTGGAATTAATTATATACATCCTTCTATTACTCTTTATTGGTTAATGCCAGATCATATGCTTCCTTACTTTTTGTAGGTTGTATGTTAGAATAAGAAGCCTACTTCAAGCAGTGTTCTTGTTCTTTTTTTCTCATTTATAAAAATGCATTGCCAAGATCTCTTAAAGCATTATCATGTACATATATTATTATTTGCTTAATTTTATTTGAACATAAAGTATGCAATCTAGTTAGCTTCTCATGCTTTAATCTATTAATTCCGAGATACTACTTTTATCTCTCAAAATGAGAATTCTGATGATACGTAAGGCTTTTGAATGAAGAAATGGTCATTAGTAAATTCAAAAGCTCTAAGAACATTTTAACATTGGCTTGAGATTTCTAAGCTACGTTTTGCAGGATGAAGGAAAAATGGCATGTGACTACATATGGCTGAGGGTTATCTGCAAAGAACCACTTGTCATCGTGCCTGTGACTGGAGGCCTGGAAGAGACACTGCCTAATGTTTAATCTTGTTCTTTATTTGTTTGAATATTTTCTCATAAGCATTTAACAGTAATTAATTTCAAAGCTACGTTAATGATGTTGGAAGCCTGCCTTTTTAAAGATAGATTTTTAACATAAATGGCAGATGTTGCAGATGTTTTATGGCTTCCAGAAGAAAGGGGTGTCCTGATAGAGATGAGGCGTCTAATCATGAACCTCAGCTGCTTCAGTTGATCCTGCTGTAATTAGTCCGCAAATGACAATGCCACTAATGAAGGGTGGTCCATGACAAGGAGGAAGAGACTAATTTATAGATGGTTGCAGTATTTCCCAAACAAATTAAACTTTGTCCTCGTGAGCTGTTAGGTAGCTTGTACCGAAGGTATGTTTTTGGCTGTGGTGGAAAAGACATCAGTAACAAAATTAAGTGTCAAACATTGTGCTGAGCCAAGCACATAAAAGGTTTTGGACCAGAAATACCATGTCTTTTCTATTTTCTTTTTCATTACACTTGATTAGGAAAAACCACTTTTTGTTTAGCTGTGTTTGCTTTTATAGTTGTCTCCTTGCCTTTTTCTTCTTTCTTAGGTGCCTGCAATTACTTCTGAAAATTTTCAATTACCTTTATGACCAGAGTCTAGAAATAAAAAGTTTCCTGTATGTAACAACATAACGCATGCAGTATACACACTGCTTTGTCACAATACTAAGATTCTGAAGCCATTCAGAAGTTAGGGAATGCCTATGGTTATCCAGCCTTGCCTTGTGCCTGTAGCCTTGCCTTGAAGCTTTATGATGATTTTCAATTACACAATCAAGTCCTTTTTTTTTTCCTATGGGGCTCCTGCTTTTTTCAGTGTATATGGTGAATGATACTCACTGTATTCAATATTTTAACTCTAGAGTTATGTGTACACCTTACTCACAGGACACTGCAAACTGTACTCAATGAGTACAAAAATACTCATTTCCTTTTGGCATGACCATTAACTCCAAATACAGTTGGAATGCTACACAGGTCTTAATTATCCTTGCAATGTTCCTGTGAGATAAGAGGATGGTATGTTCACTAACCACAGGTAATCAAGGCAGACAGATTATAGGAAAAGCATCTGCTAATTTTGGGTGCTTAATGTGCGATGCATAATGGTTCTGCAAGACCAGGCTCTGACTTTTAATGCATTTTTCTTCACATTTGAAGTAAAATCCCTTTAATTTCACTTCCAACCAGGAGTTAACAACAGTGGAGTCAGGGACTGAGAAAATGAAAGACATTGCAAACAATGGTATTTTTTTCCCCTTATTGTAATTTAAAGTAATTCTCTTAGTATCGCACAGACATAGCAGCATTTTGGTGTGATCCTCATATGCCTTATCCATATTGAGGGTATTTTGCTTCGACTTATTTTGTGGCCTTACTCTGGGCTTTGTACTTTTCTGCCAAGTGTCTGAGTAAGTCCTTTCATCTCCTTATAGCAGCCTTTGGTTGGGTAATGCATTAGGGTTGCACATGCTCTTCCCAGCCATGATAGAGAAAGTGTGAAGTGGCAAAAGCAGTGTCTCTGTTTAAAAGAGAATGAAGGGGAACCTCTGGACTGTTTGTGGAGGGGCTTCATGTTTTAACCTTGGTGTGTGGAGTGGCCAGCTCTCCCAGCATCTCATGTTTTGTGTTTCAAGGAGTGAGGGCTGCAGTTGACTTCGAGAAGGTTTGTGGTGTTCTACACCTTGTCATCTGGGATCTATTTTCTGATTCCCCACCACCACCTGAATCATATAAGCACATTTAAAATACACTGGCTAGTCTGTCTCCAAACTGTACCACATCAGCCACCTCTTATGTGTTCGTGTTCCATCTGCTATGTGTCCTATAAACACCTGTTGCTATCCAAGGACAGTAACAAGAGGCACACCAGCAGTAGTTTTGTCTGTGACCCAGAGAACACATCATCAACACGGGTGTTTGTAGTGTGGATCTCAGCATCCCTTGACTCGTCATTTTTGTGGTAAGGAGGGCTTAACAAATGTTTCTGTTGAGCAGGCCAGGTGGTACCCCTTCTTCTGGCTCTTCCAGAATCTCATGCTGAGCTGCTGATGCATGTCCTGGCATACATCCAGTGCTTTTGCCAGACTCTGACTGTTGCTTTGAAGCAAGCAGAGAGGGGAGAGAGGAAAAATGAGAAATGGGTTCCACTGATGTTTAAGTTGTTTGTTTGTTTAACTTCAGAAGTTATTTAATTTTTCTGACCCTTGCTTTCTGTAACAGTTAAACTGTTGTGATTGAACTTACAAATAATTCTGGAAACCTGCCTTGACAAATGTCAGCCCAGGTGTTTGCCAAATAAGATAGTGATGGCTTCAGAAGGTTTCAGACAGTGTTTATAATAGGTACTGGCAATTCAGGCCCAGAAAGAGAAAGTGTCTATCTTCCTCATAAAAAAAAGTGGAGGAGATACCTGGGTAGAAGTCGATGAGGACAGAGGGGGAGCTTGCTACAGTATTCTTGGGGCACAGAGAAGCTGGGAAGTTAGTTGACTGACACCCTTCAGTAGGGAATAGTTAGTGCTGAGAGTTTACAAGGGCATAGCTTGCAGCTTGGAGGCTAAAGAGAGGGTGGGAAGCTTCAGTCGTCATGATCCTATTGCTGCTACTCATGAGGAGAGAGGTTGCAGCTGTGGAAGGAGTAAAAGTAAGAAAGGCCTTTCAAGATCTTGCCAGCAAAGGCAGGTTCAAAGGTGTGTGTGGGGCTCTGGAGGTGGGCACAGGGCAGCCGGTGGAGAGGCAAAGCTGGTTGCATCCTGTCCCCTAGAAACAAGAGGAGGAACTTTTCTAGAGTTGAGAAGATGATTTTTTTGCCAAAATAGGTCAATTCTTAGATATATCATGCCCAGGAAGGCAGGAGTGCTAAAGAGCAACTAAATCGTACTTTCTATTCTGTTAGGATGGAAAATTGGCTGGTACTTGGAGATTTCCAGGTAGAATTTCTCTTCCCTTTTCTGCTTAGTCCCTGGTTAGCACAGCACTGGCCTGTGTTGCTGACCCCCGGACTAGATTCTTTAGTTCTCAGTCTGAGCCATGTGGAAAGAGGGGTGTGGCAGAGCAGGTTGTAGACTTTTCTTCTACCTTGGTCCCAGCGGGGCCCAGAAAGTTGACCTCTGAAGCTCCATCACTAAATGGGATTACAGGTCTGCTTGGTAGCTCTGTTGCTAGCTTGTCCTTCCCTCTCCAGCATTTCCAAATCCTTCTGCTTTCTTCCTCTCAGTATTTGGTTTTGTTTGTTTGGTTCTACTGTACTTTTCCCTCACCGCCCCCAGCAGATGCAACTTTTCCTTTCTATTCTCCAACTCTTTGCTCCTTAAGGGCTCTGCCTGGATGCACAGCCCTTCCTGAGGAGAGCTGGCACACCAGGACTGAGGTTATAAATAATGTTGGCTTCTTTCCCTGCTCCTTCCCCTCCCTGCATGGAGCATGATTGTCTTGATTACAGAATTCGCCCTGTTTAATATCACCAAGACAATGAGACACCTCCAGTTTGTTTAGCAGAAGCTTTCAAAGGTATTTACACTTAAAAAATGGAAATGAATGTGTTTTCTCTTTTGTAGTCAATCAGCTTCTCTATGAGATTCTGAGCTGTCCTTATGGGAAACTTCTCCTTTGAACATATTCACTGCACAGCATATGAACACACTGTACCAAAAGAAGGTCTGAGAGTTAAATTGCCTTTTATACGCCCACTTTGAATCCCTGATTCTCTTTACAGAGCTTGTGCCGGCAGCAACCACTTTGCAAAATCTGATGTATTGTGGTTTCTAGATCCTTAATCTGCGTTCTTCCAACATTTGCAAGAAAACACCGCTGTTAATTTAAACAGCAACCAGAAAGCCAGAGTTCTCTAAACAGTGTCAGGAAGGGCTGAATCTGTCTAATCCTTGGAGCTAGTGAATCTCAGGCTCGCAGTAATTGAATACAACATGCAATGCCAACCTAGTTAGTAAACTAAAGTACTTAGGCTGACAAGCTGTAAACACATTGAGAACAGCCATGGCTCAGGGCCAGTGTATCCATGTGCTCTCATTTCTTCAGTGCTTCTAACCATGCTGACTGGCCTTGCTTCAGGTCGCAAGATTGCACTTATGGCTGTGACTCAATCTTTTGGGTTTTGAGTCTTTGGAATAGTAAGAAGCACCACCCAGCTGTGAAGAAAACACCAGAACCTCATTGGCATGAGATCTCCATGAAACTTCCTTTATACTGCTTTCCACCTTCCCTTTTATTTCTTTTATTTTGGATCTAGTTCATGAGGAGCAGGAACAAAGTGCACCGATTGTTCAGACCTGGCTGGGAGTTGGGTCCTCACAGCTCCTATGGCAGGCAGACAGGAATGCTGTGGCTGCTGCCCTGTGATAGCCTTGTAAGATAGTTTTATTCTGAAACATGTGTGTCGAGGTAACCAAAAGATGGAAGGGCAATAGAGAAAGGCTAGAAATGAATGCTGGCATCAAAGAGGCAGGGACAGAGTGAGAACATGAAATACTGGTCAGACTTGTACAAGTGAAAAACAGGCTAACCAGGCTGGGTGGGAAGCATGGGGTGGACTGCTGACCACCAGGCACTCCCTTCTGAGTGGTTAGAGTTTGCCAATGCAGGCGTCTCCCACATCCTGCTGGGACCATCCCATCTGTGCTTTGGTTAATAGGTGTGTTTTCCTTTATCCAATCCCAGCTCCTCCCCTTGCTCCAAGCAGCTCAAAGATTTTGACTGCTTCTTTCTCACCAGGATAGGGGAAAAGAGTTCTTGGCCTTGACATGTCTCCCTGAACTGGTGGGAGCTTGATGCTTATGCCCAGCATATTCCCTCTCTGAACTGCCCTTTGGCCTGGAGTGCAGAAGCAGAGAAGCCAGTGAGGCTGTTGTGGTGACAGTGTTGCTCTTTGGTTCCCTTTTTGTCAGATATGGGCAAAGCAGAAGATGCCCTTGGCACTGGGTGCACCACATCTTGGCGTGCTGTCTCGGCAAGTCAGTCTCTTTTTATCTCTGCCTGCTAATTGCTGTGTCTTGTTTTGAGTGAGCAGGTGAGCCTGTTCCCAATTCTGTAAGTGAGGAATGTTGTAATACCAACTCATAAATTTACTCCTCTTCTTCCTGCTGTTGGCACCAGCTCCCAGTGAATTTCTCAGGCCTGGAGTACATTTCATAACAAGTGTGACTTAAAAAGCACCCTGAGGCTGAAGAAGCACAGGGGCTGTTCTCCAGATCTTCATCTAGCAGCAAGGGCTGCTGCTCACTGCAACCCCAGATGATGTTCTCAGAAAAGCCTCCCTCAGCAGGTAGCTCTTGTCAGGGCACAGGCTCTCAGGAGGAAATACAGAGTGGCAGCACAATGCAGACACAGCAGCACCATGGTGTCCTATTGATCCTTGGCGCAGCAGGAGCAGCAGGAAATCGTTTTTTTCATATATGAGGAGTCTGTATGTAAATTTGAGGTATTGCATTGGAAGCCTTGTAATGTGCTATGTGATTGTTGGATAAACTCCCCTGAGGGTTTCTCCAGCAACTGCTGTACTGTAGCTTAAAGCAGCCAGGCCCTGCCCTGTCTGGCTGCATCTGAGGCTGGTTTTGCAAGGATCAAGCTTGGAAAATGCTCCTATTAAAAAGGTTTGGACAATACCGTGGACTTTGCAAAGTAACTTTGTGATAATGGCCAGGAAGGAAGGCCTCTAGTGTGTCCTGGGAGATGTTTGTCTCTCTGAAAGAACATCTCTTTTAACGAGAGGAAATTAACATTCAGGCAGAAAATGCTGTCCCTGTCAGCTGACGGTGCCCAGCAAGAACTGGCTTGTAAATTAAAGCTTTCATTTGTGAAGAGGAAAACTGTTCTCAATGCCATAAGGAAAACAGTTGTGCCACTGTTGTAATGGGGAAGTTTGGATTATTTAAATAACCTGTGATTGTGTGCTGCTCTTTACAGATGTTCCAAACATATTCAGCTGGCTTTTAATTCCTCACCTCCTCCAAGAGAACCTGCTAAAGAGAATTATAGTGCATTGTCAATATTGACTAGTTACCTCATCCTTAGCAGTGAGGACTTTGGATCCCTGTTAGTTTTTCTCAATGCTTCTTTGTGAGGCAGCGTTTTTCTTTTGTAAATGTTGTAAGAAACCTTTGGAAACCCCAGAGGTATTGTGTTTTTCTTGCAGCGAAGCTGCTACATCCCTGCCTCTTTGGATGAAGGCAGCCTTTGTTAAGCATCGTGGGGCTGTCTGTCTGGATTATGTGTTATGTAGCCTGCCTTGCAAAATGGTCCATGAGGCAGCCGTCCAGGCACTGCTGGTACAGAAATCATAAGGAATGGTCACAACATTGTTGCACATTTGTCTTTGAGCTGTAACAGGCAATCACCCGGGTGCTCTGTGGATGCACAGAATCTGTTTCAGCTTTCATTTTGCCATGTAGTTTGTCACTGGTGTTTTCCTGAAATCTTCTGAACACGACTGTTGAATTACAAATTCCTGGCTTCTTTGAGGTGCCCTTTCAAGATTTTAAAAGGCACTGTGGTTCTTCCTGAATGTCACTGAAGGGGTAGGGAGGAAAGACAAGTTCTTCTTTCCATGTAGTACCTGATGTGCATGTAAAATTTACTCATTTCCTTAGAACAGCTTCTGTCTGCCACTTTTATTTAAGAGGTGATGGTGGGATTTGACACCTCACAAATTTTTTATAAAATCTTTTAGCCTAGAAAATAGCTTGTGATATTTAATGAAAGTGTTCAAAAATCAGGGTGGTTATTGATGAGACTGAGTCCAGAAATATCCGAGACTGTTTCTGGCTTCATGTGGGGTGTAGGCTCAAAGTCACACTTGGAATGTGCTACCTACTGTAAGCTTACCTATGTCCAGGATATTTTCTCTCCATAATGAACATCATATATGTACATCTGCAGGGTTCAAAGCATAGAACCTAAAGTAAATGGAGCTTTTTTTCTCAGCTGTAGGGCTTTACGTTCAGTCAATAGAGTGGAGCATACTGCTATGTTTCCTCATCCTCCTGCTGCTGAAATCAATAGCTGAAGATTCCTCTGGGTATTAAGAGGGGTAGGGATGATGGAACCCCAAACAACCTACCCAAAGCCCTTGAGAAGTATCAGATCCAACTACTGACTCTATTCTTAGAGACATTTAACAGTATAAAAAGGTTGCAAGAATTGAAAAAAGCTATGTCTGTGAATGACAGGAATAAAAAGAACTGGAAATAAGACTCTCTAAAAGGGAGGTGTTTCTCATGATTTATAACCTCCATTGTTCAGCCATGGAGGTTTTTTGTTGGTTTTTTTTTTCAGAGCTTATTGAAATACTCCATTTCACTTTACCAGGTTAAACATTTTCCAGGTAGCAGTTTTGGTTAAGAACTCCTTCATGGAATCCCAATAAGAAAATCAGCATGTGCCTTCCAAGCAGTGCTGATTATTCCATCCTCTGACTAAAAATAGACATTGTGCAAGCTGGCACTGAAAAATAATTTGGTGAATAGTAGAGAGTGGGAGAAAGCACAGCAATCTTAACAGCAGTGTCAGGCTGGAGCTGCTCTATATTCATGCGCATCTGTGGAGGTGCAGGAAATGATCCTGTCTGCAGAGATAAACATGGCTTGGGATTAAGATCATAGAGAACTCTTGTGGGAGGAAGGAGTGAAATGCACATAATCCAAGGGTCCCTGGGATTTGTTTAGGAGGATAAATGCTGAATTCTGAAGTTCTGTGGTTTGAACTTAGTGAAGAGGTCTGGGCACCTAATTGAGGCACCGAAGTTACAGGACTAAAGCCAACACCTGTAAATCATCTATGTGACATCAGTTGCTAGGAACTACAAAACTCTTTGGTTTATGTTTCCATGTTTCTAGAAACAGGACACTGAGCTCAGGTAGGTCTTTTGCTTGGTTGAGTTTTTTTAGTCTGGAAGTAAGAAACCAAAACCCAGTATGCTGTGGTCAGCTGAATGAGACCTTTAACTCCATCCTCATTCTTGGCTTTTTTTCCTCTGCTTCCTTTTTTTTTTTTCTCTTTTTCTTTTTTTTTCTTTAACATCTTTGTAGAGTGAGCCAGACCTGGAGAAAGGCCTGGAGATGAGAAAATGGGTCCTATCAGGAATCCTAGCCAGTGAGGAAACCTACCTGAGCCACCTGGAGGCTCTGCTGCTGGTAAGTGCTGGTGGCAGATATCATTTAAAACACTGGTACTTGAATTTTCATTGCTGCTTTCATCTAGAGTTTCCCAGAACTTCACATATCATGGGTTACAAATTGCTGGGTGCAAAGGGAACCTGTTACTCCTCCGATAGCGAGAGAGAGGCTTAAAGAAAGGACTGGATATGGCACAACCAGGCAGTTATTAGTGTAGTAGTATCCGGGAGCCCTGTCTTTAAGTATCCTGTGCTAATTATTAGACACATTGCTGTACAGTTGGACAGAGATGAAGGAAATTGGTTGCAAAGGGATTTTAATCGCACCATTAATATCCTGGGGAAAATCAGGTGTGGCTGATCCCCATAAGAGAACTTGTTAATGTCGCACTTTCAGGAGTTGTGTGAATGCAAATGTCATTTATTAATAGGATGAAACTCAACTCTCTGGAGGGATGTGTTGTAATGTGGCAAGGGTTGAGTGTATTTGGTCTACATGATAACGATTTCCTTCTTTCCTCATTTCAGCCTATGAAGCCTTTGAAAGCAGCTGCCACCACCTCTCAGCCTGTGCTGACTAGTCAGCAGATTGAGACAATATTCTTTAAAGTGCCTGAGCTCTATGAGATCCACAAAGAATTCTACGATGGGCTCTTTCCCCGAGTGCAGCAGTGGAGTCACCAGCAGCGTGTAGGGGACCTCTTCCAGAAGCTGGTGAGTCAGCTGCCGTCACCAAAGGTCCTGGTACCTCATTCATCTCACAGGTGCTGGTATGGTTCCCTTTGTCTGTGCATAGACTGAGGGGATGAAAGCCCATACTTCAGTGAAGGGCCTGCAGCAGAAGTAGCTGTTTCATTGCCTGTAATTAAGGACTCCAGCAAGCTTTGCTACTAATACAAATACAGTATCAGAGAAATGTTGAATCTCCAGGGTATCTGCAGTGTTTTCAAACCATTTGCTTTAGAGGAAGATGGGAGAATGACAGTGTTTAAAAGCACACTTTTTAACACCAACAGCTAAGCGTTTCTCATTCTTGCTGAAGTCCTTCACATGTACTTCCTTTCTGTGGTGCATTGCTCTGTCTTCTGCTGATTTTCTCTAGTTTCTGGTCATCACCTTTGGTTTGCTTTCCTGGCCTCTTTTCCCTTTGCTACTATGTTGATCCAGTCAACCTGCTGCTGAGAATCCTCCAAGCAACCTCAACAAATTCTCTTAGTGCAGAACAGTACAAAGGCATATACAGCATACTCCTGAGGCTGAATAAAAGTTACTGAGTTTCTGAGCCAGATGACAAATTGTTTGCATTCTAGGAGATTCCTTTGGCCCCTTTAGCCTCTCCCCTAGCATGTGCAGAGAGCAAAGGATTAAAGAAGCTGTTTTTTTCCTTTTTAGAAAAGAATCTCTGCATTCCTGAGGTGCCTCTAATTCTCAGGGTAGGAGTGACATTCCAGTGAGGGGTTTATTGGATAGGGAGGGTGCTTTACCAGGGTCACTCAATTGTTAGCAGCTGTGGAGCCCAGCACCAGCCCCATCTCCATCTCCTATGGAGCAGGGGGAGATGGGCCTGGAAGATGAGGTTTTCCGTGCATGCCAGCAGCTCAAGATCAAAATATTGGAATCTGCTTTTCACTGCCAGCATGTTTTAGCCAGAAGGGGTCAAGTTGGTATCTTGGTGAGTAGTTCATGGTATGCAATTTGAGCAACTGGTTTAAAAAGACCAAACCACCTGCTGTTGGTTGGAGTGAGCAAAGATACAGAAGGCTGCTGAAAGTAGAAGCCTCACAAACTGCATTGGAAGTGTAGTGCAGGAATGGAGATAGCACTAACTGAAGAAGACCTCAATATATTCTTTCCCACTGCTGGCTGTTGAGCAAGCTTTGAATTGCCATACACCTACTTAAGCCTTTGTTGAAGACCCTTTCTTGCTGATGATCATCGCAGGTGCAGGAGTTAAGCCTTTCTGGCACTCTATTATGTTCCCCTGATTTTTCTGCATTTGTGACAGAATCATTGATTTTGTTGGATTAGTATTGGAAGCAAAGGACCAAGTTGTTCTAGTGCAGGAAGATTTGAGCTAGCTTAGCGGTTTCAGTTTCTGGTGCTTTAGTAGAGTATCAGTGGGAATTGTGAACTATTTGCTGGATGAAATGAAGCTAATAATTCTTGGCAGGCAATGGGTAGCAGCTAGATGAGATAGCAAGATCATCAGGCATTACAAGACATCTATACTGGATGTACATCAAATCTTTTGGAGCAGATTGTTTACTTGTGGTCATGTCATGCAATCTCATGATAAATCCTGGAATCCTTGTTATTATCCTGAAGTCCCTGGGGCCATTCAGTTCCTTTAATATCATGCAAAACAAAGCACCATAAATTGAAGTTATAGACAGTGCATGCGTGGAGTTTCAGAATTTCATGTGGCCTGGCACAAAGTGCCATACATTTGCAAGATCAGTGACTGTTATTCCACCTTTTTCTTGTTGAAACTAAAGAAAAGAAAGATGCTAGGCATGTAGGTGTGAAATACACTTCTCATTTTTGGGGAATATTTCATACACTTTCTCAAACTAGAAAGGAAACACTTTAGAACTGGTTTTAGAAATGAAGAAATATTTAACTAATATTATCACTGGTAATTTTCAAGGACTGAAAAACTTTTACTCAAAAGCTGGTTATTTCTACAAAGCTGGTTTCCTTTCAGTGTGTTCTTTTTATTTGAAAAGAGAAAATTTAAACCAGCATGAACACAGTGCACGAGCATTATTGCTTTGATTGGAAGCTCAGTTTATAATGAAAAAGGTGATGGCATGTTTAGAGGAGGAAAACAAAAACTTAGAATGGTTGTTCAGGAGCAGCAAGAAATGGAAGAGCCACACAGGAATGGAGAAGCTTTAAAGATCTGCTGTGTTAGCTGGCATCTGGCATCATCCAAACCTGGATATCATAAGCCCTGCAAATGATCAGTAATTCTGACAGCGGCTTCTTCACTGAATTGTGCCACATTGGCTCCACAGTCCTGGGGCCGAGGTCATCCCTGTTAAAAGTGAGCCTGGTTTCCTTTAGCCATAGCTGTGTTATTTTGTATGAGGGTTGGGATTGGTTCCTAATCTTTCAGTAAAATGTGTCCCAGGAAACAGCTCATTGTTTCTCAGCCTCTCTTGTGCAGGGAACGCTCTTCTCAGTGGCTTTTTTCTCTTCCAATGTCTCTTGCACAAAACTCCATAGAGAATGGGAAACACAGTCATTATAAGGGAGCAGGAGAGGAAAAGAGCACTGTCTGTGGAGAGTTAACTGCACAGTTAACTCTTAATGCCTGTTGCATTTCTTGGGCAGAAGTGTAAGGGAAGTTCCAGAAATAATAAGGTGTGAGTTCTGGTAACAAACTTCTCTGTAATGGAGCCTTTCAAGGCACTCCACCTGTTGGCTCACTACTGCCCATGCACTTGCAAGCATGTTCAAGCTGCTGAGGTGTTTGCAAGCACAGCTTGTGGAGCTCTGCAACACAAAACCAGCTCTGCAGTCCAGACAAGCTTGGAAGCTACCCAGGGATTTCCCGAGCTGGATCTTATGTTCTCTGGCTTGAATATGGGTGCAATTCCTAAGTCAGCAAGTGGAATCAGTACTAAGACTCAGTGATAATAGTGGCTTATTACTGCATTCTGAGGCCTGCTCCATCTTCCTCTGGACCAATTGCCCTTCTGCTGGAAAAACTATGTGACATATTCTGTCACATAGTGCTGCTGTCACTGCCTTCCAGACATTTTGTGCTCTGGATCTCCCTTCTATATTTTCAGCACTCCATTGCCTTTATAAAGGTGTCCGCTAGTGCAGATACGGGTTAATATCTGGGTTTGATTTAGTGTCTCCATCATGCAAAAGCCAACAAGTAGCTTGCTGGGGTCACATTTGTGCTGTTGGGCTGAATCATTCCTGTCTGATTCATATTTTATGGCAAATAGCCAGCAGTTCCAGTTACATGAAGGAGCTAAGATATTAATAAATACTAATCTGGCAGTTCAGAAAGGAAAAATTGAAGGCAATAATAAGGATGTCTCATTCTCACAGGCTTCCACGTCCTTCACAAATGAACTTGTTCAGCATAGATTGAACTGAGTGCATGGGATCACCTGTGCAAAGCTTACAGGTCAGAGATGTCTTTCTGGGCCTGCTTAGCATTCTGTGTAATTCTTTGGCATGGAGGGACATGACCTGATCACTGGATACTGAGGCTGGCCATCCCAAACTCTCTTCTTCCACAGCATTCATTTGATTTTGTTTTGCTTCCTGCAGGCCAGCCAGCTGGGAGTGTACCGGGCCTTTGTGGATAACTATGAAGTTGCTATGGAGACAGCAGAGAAATGCTGCCAAGCCAATGCTCAGTTTGCTGAAATCTCTGAGGTAATGTCACGGTGTTCAGACACACGAGCTGTCTGGATCTGACTAATACCCTGCGATGTCACTCCTGTTTGTCCTCCAAGAATCTTTGCAGCCCTGACTTCTGGAGGAGGAGCTGTGAGCTCCTCTTAGACTCAGTGCTTCAGCTCATGTTCTTACAGCCATTTATACTTTGGGCCTACAGAGGTTGTCACAGAAACAGTTTTTATGTGCTGTCCCCACCCAGGGGATTTTGTAAAAACTGACATTGCTTTGAACTTGTCAGTTCTGTGCCACCTTCATGCATTTCTAGAAGGGGAGGCTGTATTTGAGTTGCTGAGGTATTTCTCTTGCTAATTATGATGCTGACTCTGGTGTAAAAAGCCATCCTTACTGGCTTGTATTATGGCTGTCAGTGGAATTGTAGGCTTCACTGGCACGGAGAGGAGAGGGAAACTGTGTAAAAAAAGGCAGGCATGTCATTCGTAATCTATAGTATTATTCATTGGGCTGCTCCAATTTCCTCTCTTAAAGAGGAGTACCTTGTGTCAAAGCATTTTGAATACTTTTTCAGGCTCCCAGTCTACCACCTTTGCCTGCAATGCATGGTCTCATTGATCTTTATATTGAGGTGATTGTATCTTGAAGGACTCAGATACCAAGAAAAACTTGTATGTGTGTCATTGCAAGCAAGCAGATAAATAATCAGAGCTCAATAATACTAGGGGTGTTTATTGCTCTGAAAAAACTCCTGAGTACATTCAATATTGCATGTCCCTTTGGATTTTTATGACAAAGAGGTAAAATGCATTCCCTCTCTGAAATGAGGGAAGCAAGGCTTGCTTTTTGGGACCTGCTGTACTCATCAGACTGCAGAAGTCTTCTATTCTTTCCTTTCCTGAGGATTTCCATCAGGTTCTGGTCCTTTGCCTGACTGACTCATTAGTAAAGTAGCTTCCCCTGTGCTTACTTTCCTATCAGTACTAAAATGCATTTAAAGGACATACCCCTTTAGTAATATGTATAAATAGTATTATGGTAGTTCCTAGAAGACAAAATAGAGATTAAGGCCCTAGGGTCCTGGGCTCTCTGCAAATGCCTTGTTTTTGCTGTTTTCTGAAGGATAACTCTGAAATTGTGCTAGTATCTACTGTATTTGGAATGATGGTGTTAATACTTCTGCATTTGTGTCTTGGTGAGGATTTCAGAGCTCAGCACATTAGTGGATGTAGCTTCATAGTCCATGTGCAAAGTGAAGAGTCACAGGCATTGTTCTTTTCTGCTGTGAAAGAGCTGACTTGTCCCCAAGGTCACCCAGCTCTGAGTACAGGTATAAGGAAGTATAACCTGGGAGTACTGAATCCTAGTCCAGTACTTTATTTACTGGTGGTGTACACATGCTGTCACAATGGCTGCATCTTTATGGATATGTCTTTCTCCTGCAGATGATGTAAAAACTCTACCATCCTTGTCACTAGAGGTAGTTCCCTGCTTCACTGCATCTCTGTTGGCATGCACTCCTAAGATAATTGTTTAATATTTGAGGTATGTGGGTGCCTGTGACATGGCAGTGGTGGCTTTACCAAGAAGAAAAGCACATTTTTCCTTCGCTGACTTGCACTGTGATAGGGCTGTCCTCCATTCACTCTTAGGCCCTTCCTTAGAGGAGCAGATAGTCTCTTACATTCCCATGTGATATTTCAAGGCGATTGACCATCTGGTACGTGGGTTTTCTTTTTCTTTTAGAATCTAAAGGCTAGAAGCACAAAGGAATCTAAAGATCAGACGACGAAAAATTCCTTGGAAAGTGAGTGATCCATGCAGAGGAGACTGGTTTGTCAGGACTGTTGGAGGCTGTTGCCAAACCTCCACTCTCCCTTTTTCTTTTTAAATGCTGGAAAGTTACGGAGTCTCTGCCTGGGACATCAGTTCACTTTTGCTAAGTAGCAGAGCTTGTGCACAGTAAGCTGCATGCATGCATGGGAAAGCCATTGTCCGGTTTAAAACCTCATCAGTCCCTTTGGGCAAAACCAGGCCAAGCAAAGGACTGCTGTGATTTTAAGAGAACACCTGCTACCCAGTGATAACACAAACACAATCCTAGCAGTTACTGTTATATGGGCTTTGCCCTGTGGTAGCGTCCAGAGAGCTTGGTCAAGATCGGGTTCCGTGGTGCTTGGCTCTATGCACATAGGTAGAAGATGACCCATGTTATAACAAGCTTCCATACTCACTAATATAAAAGCCAGTCCCCTTCCTGTTTTGGCCTACTGTCAGGATTTGGAAGCACTCAACATGTCATGCAGAACTCCAGGAGGAATGCACTGCCAATCTTTCAGGGACCTCCTTGGCAACTTTGAGTGCAAGAACCAATTCTGATCTGTGGGACCAGGCAGACTGCCAGGGAATTATCCAAAGTGTCCCATGCTGTGTGCAGTTGTTCTGTACTACCTTGTGTATTCCTCAGCCACTGGCTAGCAGGGCATGCTCACAAGTGGCCATGTGTTTGCTGTGGAGCGTGTTTGTTTTGTCTGTGTGTTCGTGTGAGTTTTATTGGCTGTGCAGCACATTAACCTTAGAGAAGGGAATTTTCCAGTAGCTCACTGGTTAATAAACCTGTGCTTTTACAATCAGTGGCAATGGACAAGTTCCTCTGTAGGGGCTGTATTTAAGTATCTCTTTCTTATGTTTCTGCTTTTTTGTCCACAGCTCTATTATACAAGCCAGTTGATCGAGTGACTCGCAGCACACTTGTTCTGCATGTAAGTATCTGAAAGATGGTTTTCAAACTTTAGGCACCTTTCCTATTTTCTTTGCCCCTTAAATTTTCCGTGGAGATAAAGGATTGCAAAATAAACCTGTCATGCTGCATAAGAGCCTTTTACATTTACATTAAGGGAAGGGAGTTCATTGGTGTGACCCTGCTACTTCTGCAGTGGTGTTACCAATAAGTGCAGAATATTATTCTCTTCCTTTAGAAATGAAGCCTCGCTTTAATCCATAAGAAGAAGCAGGAGCATCTTGTCCAACATGTCTAGTTAGGGGCCCTCAGAACCTTCTGCTTTCCAGTGGTGCTCATAGCTCTGTTCTTTGTTTGTGTTCCTGGTGTCAGGATTTGCTCAAGCACACTCCAGTGAGCCACCCTGATCATCCACTCCTGCAGGATGCTCTGCGGATTTCACAGAACTTCCTCTCCAGCATCAATGAGGAGATCACTCCTCGCCGGCAGTCAATGACTGTAAAGAAGGGGGAGGTGAGTCTTCCTGCTTTCATTATTTTCTCAGTTTCTAAGAGTTGGTCCTTTTCTGTAGAGCAGACTAGGAAGTTACCCTATTAATTTGTTTGTTGCTAAGATACAGTTTATGCAGTGTCCCTGTTCCCTAAAGAATGTGGTACAGCTCCCCTTTGTTTTCTGTTCAGAAAACAGTTTGGAGACCCAGAGGGGAAGTATGATGAGAGTTTTGTCCTTAGCATTGTTATACTCATTTGTCTTACATAATTTCTGCAATGGGTATTGCTGTGCATTAAATGGACTTGTATTTTACCTGCAAACTGAAACCAAACAGGAAGCCTGGGAGGAGAAAAAGGTGAAGAAACACCACCTAGAAGCTGCAGTACTGGGAATTCGGTGCCCTTTGTCCTGCAAGTCTTGTTTGTTGTCTCATTTTGTCAACTGAGGAAGTCTGCAGCTGAGAAAAGGAGGGGCTGAGCAGTTGGAGGCTGAGGTAGAAGCTCAGGCATCAGTCACCAGGGTCTCAGTGGTAGTAGATGGCCTCATTTAAGTGCATGTTGATTGGGTCATAGAAGATAAAGCAGACTAAAATGCCCCCTTGCAGGGGAGGGAGCATTTAGTGTTCTCCGGTTGTCTGTCAGCATCTCAGTGAAGGATGCAGGCTTGGAAATATGTCATGCAGAATCCTAATGAGGTGCCAGAGCCCAGGCAGAGGGGCAGGCTCAGGAGGATGATCCTGATGATCTCTTTTTGGAGTGATGTATTTGTTAGATCTTAACCGGAAGGGGTGGCTTGTCAGGATTGGGCTCAGCAGGCCTGTTCACACTCTCACTGCTCCTGCTATGACTCCATGTATGATGGGGGGAGGGAAAGAAGGGGCAGTATCCAAGGGGAGGGCTGTGGGTGTGCTGGAGGAGACTGGAAAACCTTGTGCTCTCCCTTACTGCACACATCTTGCATTAAGCTCAGGAAAGAAAAGGACTTGCTTTTGATGCTTCCCATAGTTTGCCTTTCACTCTGGGAATCTGATGGTGGATACTTTCTATACTCATTTAGCACTAATATCCCACTTTTTTTCAAAGCAGTAATACCCCAGTTAACACCACTCTGTTTTGAGAGAGTAGGTACATTCACTCTCTTTGTGGTAACCCAGAGACACGAGTCTGCTCCCAGCTACTCTGTGTGCATTAGTGATGGCTGCTCCTTCCTACAAGCTGCTCAGCTTGGGGTCATAGCTGGGTTTTGTTTATGGCTGTAAATCTTTCCTTTTCCACTTATCCTTTCCTCCTACTCATCTTGCTGGTGCTTTCCCGAGGGCGACAGGACAGTGTGCAGTTTGCATCTCCTAATTGACTGCTCTCAATGCATAATGCATTTTTATTTTAATGAATCACCAGCTTGCTTTGATGGCTTTTTTTTGTTATTTGTTTTCCTCCCATTGAAATTTCCTTGGTGGAAAGGAAGGAGGGAAAACAACCTTTTCCCCTCATGTATTGCTTAGGTGCTGATCTCAGTTATCTTTTTTCCCCAGTCCTCGCCTTTTGTGTAGACTATTTTTCTCCTTTGAGTGCATCGTGGGGAGGAGTCAAATCTCCTTTGCCAGCCTCTTGCTCCAGCTCTTTTTTTCACGATTGCTTTGAACTGGGGAAAGCAGCCAGTTGTTAATCTCCCTAGTGACAGGCTGCTGAGGAGAGGAGTGCAGGTCAGGAGAGAGTACAGGCTCATCAGCACAGAATTCCTCCCTTTTGCAGAAGTAATTCCCTGTTCTGGGAGCGTCGACTGAGTCTGACCTGCCTGCTGTCTTCCTGCATGATGTCAGGTGTCCTTCGAGCACAACACCCCCTTGGCTCTGCTTGGCTCGGGAGGTTTTTATCTAATTCTAGACTTAGGCATATAAAGTTTTCTGGTTTAATTTGCTGGGCTAAATGAGTATTTCAGGTTGTGCAAGGAGATGGGAACAAAGGGGACAGAAAAAAAAAACAGAGGGACAGAAAGGGCCATAACAGGGAAGGCAGTATTGGTGGGTTAAGCCTACAAACACATAGTTTGGTCCTTGCTGCCTGCCAGGCTGACTGTAGCTTGTCTTCTCTGCTTTGTGGTTTGCTGAGGGAAGCCAGGAGAGCACCAGACCCAGCCTGGCAATACAGGGGAGGCGGGAGGACTTTTGGGTCTGTTTTCTGTTCAGCCTGATCTGCTGCATTCTCTTGCTCCCTCCTTTTCTTCCCATCTTCCTACTTAGAGGTTTTACTTTCTTTTTTTGATGGATTATCTGCAGGTACTACTTTGCCAACCCTCTAAATAACCAAACAAATGCGTGGAGGGAAAGGAGGTCTGAGTAGCACTGTACATTCTGACTCAGAATGCAAGTGGAGGAGAATCTTCCACCCCTTAGGACCATGGAGCAGGCATCTTACTTACTCACTGCTGATTTTTTTTTTTCACCACTGTCCTCCTGACTTAAATGGGGAATCTGTTTAAAGTTCTCCCAGGGATGGTCCCTTGGGGCAGCAGGAAAACTAACGCTTTGATGTGAAGGATGTGCCACTGTTATGTACTTGAAGGAAAGGAGCAGTAATAACCTTTCTGCATTAACAGAGCAGCTATATGTTCTGCATGGGTTTTTTTCAACTAAGCCTGGATGCAGGTGACTGTCGAGCATGTGTTGTCTTTCACTGCCAGAAGTAAAGGCTTGTGTTTCCAGCTAATTCAGCCCATTCTTGTAAAGCAGGAATTAATGAAACTGCAAAAAAGTTCCAGAGTTCCTTTGGGTGATAGTGCTCCACAATGCCATGGAGGACTGGAGCTGCCTAAGAAGAAGCCTTTTTGAGTTTTGGGTCACTCTGCTGGCTGAGTGGCTTAGCGTCCCATCAGTTTAGACACAAGAGGGCTGACAGGCAATTCCTTCTGGGATCAAGGCCCCTAGATCACAAGTTGGATCAGCTTACGCAACTGTGTACCTTTTCCCTTGCCCTATAGAGAAGAGGCTGCTTTGCAAGCTGCTTCACTGTGTTTCTCAATGTGGTTTTAAGCTGCAGTCAAGAGACTGGGTATCATTGCTGTAGGGTCCTGTTTAACGTAATAGAGACCAAGTGTGCTAGGGAAGTGAAAGGACAAAGGACATTTGCAAGGGAACAAAATTGCAAACTAAAGCCTTTGAAAAGCTGGGAGCTAAGCAGGCAGCCAGGCACAGCTTGAGGCCTGGTGTCTGCTGCTTCTGGAGGCCTTGGGCAGATGTTGGCAACAGAGCACTCAAAAATAATCTTGGATGCTTCATACCCTGTCTTACAACTGGAGTTAGAGAGCTCCCAGTGAAAGGAGCTTTGGAAATTAAAAAAGAAAGGCTATAAAAATGCTCAAAGAGCAGCCAGTGCTGTCCTTAGGCAGAGCATCCCTTTACCCTGCAACGCTGGTCTTGCAACGCACGCGCGTGCACACGAGGAATCATTTTCTTCCTACGCTCTGCAGAAAGCCAAACCACCTCTTCCTCACTGACATATGCCAATACCCATCTCCCGCTTTTACCCTCCTCCTGCATCACACATGTTCCACTCCTTCCCAGGCTCTCACCCACGCACGCTGCAGGCCTCTGCTGTCACCACATCGGATGAGCTCTTTCCTCGGCATACAAGGGAGGAGATGGCCTTTCGTACAGTTGTAGTGCTGGATGTGTGGTTTTTTAAGTTCCGCTCTTTGTAATGTGTCTCAGACAAGCTGGTCACACTTCCTGGAGTTAAACATGTGACAGCAGCAGGAGTTAGCATATGCAAGCAGCACAAAAACACGTAGGATGAATAGATGATGAGCACACAGGTAAGTCGTGAGGTTGGTAGCAGCGGAGGGGGAGATGCTCACTGACAGATGTAAAAGGAGGAGGAAAGCCAAAAGGAGGAGGTAGTCCAAAAAGGCTATCCACGCACTGAATGATGTACAGGGAGAGCTGCTTTATCCAGAGCACTGTTTGAGAGATTAAAGATGATCCTAATTCATTCCATTATACAAATAGGATACAAATACAATAGGGTACAAAACAAGAAGCTTTCCCCAAGCCTCCTGGAACATCTCTGTAGCCAAGCTGAGCTCTGGTGCTGGACCTCTGACAGTCTCAGGGTTGTCTGTGGAGGAGAGGGGATCACTCTGCTGCAGTACTGACACTCTGATCCGAAGCTAATGGGATGTTTATTTAGTGTTTCTGTAGTTTCTGTGTCATTTCAGAGTAACTTTGAAAACAAGGTAGAGAGATGGTTTTCCACACATAGGTTATTGTATGTCACATGCCGCAGGATCGACCAGTTGGAAGACCTCATGTTTCAGAAGACCTGGTTTAACAGGAGGCTGCCAAAAGAATAGCTGTTGCTGGCCCTGGTTGGGAGTAGCTGACCAAAGTGGGCTTTGGTTCCCAAACTGCTAGAGAAGGAGCTGAGGTGGGATGAGCATCTGCCTGGCATGAGTCCTGTTTGAGGGGGCTGCTGGCTTCCTGGTGGGGTAGGATGGGCTGTGTCATGTCAGGAGGTCCAGGAAGGTGTGCTGCCTCACTGTGGGGTTTGGCAGGGATCTGGTAAGCCAGTTGGCAAATCTTTTTATTGTTTCCCTCTGACCTGCTGATCCCTCCCAGCAAGATGAATCATGTGCAGAAGAGGATGTGACCCTCTGCTGGGAGCACTCCTCCACTGCTGCACTGGTGCTGAGCAGCCTGGGGCATGCTTGTTGTGCCCAGCCCTAACCAAAGTCCTGTTTTCCAAGAGAAAGGTGGTAGTTAGATCTAACATCAAGCACCCACAAACACATCCACAGATGTTTTCTCCTGTCCTCTCCTCCCCAGATACTTGGTCGCTTTTGTGGCAGTTTACCCCTGCTGCTTGCTGAAGGGAGACCTTCTCAACTAGCTCATGGTCATAGTCATAGCTTACTTCTGTTCCATTCAAGCTTAGGAAATCCAGCCTTGTCATCTTCCCACCCAGCTCTCTTTCTGGGAGATCAGGCTGCCAAAGTGTACTGCCTCATGGTAGCACTGTCTCATGTCAGTCAGGGTATTTTGTACCCAGAAGTGCTACCATAATAAATTCAGTGCAAATGAGTACCTCACTCCCAGATGGGAGCTATGAAGAGTGTTGAATCACATCCCTGTTTTGGTATTGTATGGCTGAGATTTCTGCTTGGGCTTCAGGGAGATGTGGGACAGAGAGCATGGCTATTTGAGGGAAGTCTGCTTGGATGGTTACAGCCAAGAGTTGATTGTGCAGTGGCAATTTAGGTGCGACTTCAGAAGGCAGAAGGACGAGTGGCCTGGTTGGACCAGGCAGAACATGTGTGGAGGTCTATAGACTTGCTGCAGGCAGCACTGATGGGCTCTTTTCTAACTTTGTGGAGGTCTGACACAAAGGTTTCTAGTCACTAATGCCTCTGCATGGGCCTTGCCTTCACTTGAGGACACACTTGTCTTCAAAATGCTCTGGTCTGGATGATGGTACCGGAATACTGCCAAAACCAGGGGGCTAATCTAGGGCTGAGCAGTAGTCCTTCACAGTCCTCCAACAGATATCATGGGCCTGTGCTCTCCATTGCCTGTGAAGAAGCCCATGTTGTTGGCCTGTCTCTGCCATGAGCAGAGATGTGGTGCTGACTCTGTGCTCTGACTAGCTTGGGGTATTTTTCTGCTGGGAACACTCATCAGGGTGCTGGGGTGATGCCTTGGCTGATCTCGCACACTGCCAGTGCCTGGCAGAAGGGGACAGAAGGGCAGGTTAGGACACTGCCATGTCCCTGCCAAGTGGGGAAGGGACTGTGCCATATCCTGCTGGGTAGCAGAGATAAGTGAGCTGTGAGAACATCTTTACACCTACTAACAATGAGCAGAGGTTGAGCTGGCAACAAGCAGCTATTCTTATTACCCTAGAGGAGCTGATTTGCAGCGTAATTAATATGCATCAGATCTAGAAATCTGAGATCATGGTTTTGACTTCCTCAGAAAATATCTTTCCCTGCTTCATAATTGTTCCAAAATGAAATTCTTTGCAGCTGTGGAGTGTTTTTGCTACTGATAAGGTACTTTCTCCTCCTTGTTATTTATTCCTCTTTCAAGCTCTCTTTCTGGTTTCCTACCTGGGGTTGGTTTGCCATGCAGGAGGCAGAGGCATGCACAAGTGTGCATCAGCAGCAGGGACATGAATGCAGGCAGCATCCTCTCCAAAACCACTGAAGAGCAGCTAGGAGGATCACACCCACCTAAAAATAAACATTAACATATGTACAGGCCTCTCCCTGAATCACTGCTGGATACCAGATCTCCACAGATTCCTGCTCAGAGATGGGGCAACAGTCTGCTAGGGAGCAGCCTTGCTTTCTGCCATTATGGGAAAGGTGCAGCTTTTTGCTGCTGCTCACAGATTTTCAGGACCTTTGTGTAATGGAAGGCAGCACCAAGATGAGCTGCTGACACTACTACTATGTGTGTGGTGTTAACAGCTAGCTGTGATGCTAGTGCAGCTGCAGATGGGAAAATGCAGGCTCTTAGTCCATGTCAGGAAGTTTTGAGTGCTGTAGGACAGTATGGAAACAAGAATTATGTCTGCGAGGGCATTTCTCTGCCTTGTATTCCTTGCTATGATGCCTGCTGGGCTTGGGACTGATGTGGTTTGTTTTCCTTTGGGAGATCCAAGATGGGAAGGATGGCAGGCGGAAGGAGAGTCAGCGTGGGGGTTTGCACTCCCACACCCACTGCAGTAAATGTGTGCAGGGCTTGTTGAGTCACGCAGCAAACAGAACCCATGGGGCATAACCTGAGAAACAGAGGCATCAGTGCTGCTTTGGATGTCCTTACCTTGCTCAGGTTAACTGCTTTCCTGTTGCTGCTGCTGCACAGCTGAGCACAGCTGCCTCTTGGACATGGATGGGGTTTGTGTGTGTAGTTCCCAGAGTGGGGATCTCTGAGATACTGCAGGTCAGGAGTGAGTTGTGCTGATGAATCCAGAGCATGGGCCTGAAGAAGGCTGACAGTGAGAGACAGCAGGGGAGGTGTTGGTTAACATTGAGTGGTGTTAGCACATCTCTCCTGTCCCCAGCCGTGGTGCTGTATGGGCATATATGGTATGTATAACATGTTGCTCCTTGGTTTTCAGGGGAGCATCCTCTTAGCTGGAATAGCAAGGAAACAGTACAGGTCAGAAAAAAGTACTTCAGCGTACCTTAGCATGTGTGGATGAGCTGGTGGTTCCTGCTTGTACTGGCTGTGAAGCAAGGCAACACTGCAGCTATACGTACTGATGGGAATAAAATTTGCCCAAAGTTGTATACCCCGTTCTTCTGTTTGAAAATCAGTGGGAGATACCTATTCCAGATGTGTACTCAGAGTCCTATTGATCCTGCCATTGGAGCAGAAGGTCTGAGCATAGAGCAGAGCTTGGAACTCCTGGCTTGGTCACTGGTAACAGCAGACAGCCATCTGTCTCAGTGCTAGTGCTCCAGTCTTTTTGTCTTTTGGGTACAGAGTTCCCATAAGGGAATTAGGAAAATGATGCTTGTGGCTGCAGCTCCCTGGAACTAGGAACAGGAATAAAGGCATCAGGGTTGTGCAGCTTCGTTGCATCTTCTAGGTTTGGGGAATTTTTATATGATATATAGAAGAGATTTATATAGGCACAGGGTGGGGACATATCCAGATGGTCCTGTTTAAACACAGGCTGATAAGGGACTTCTTAGAAGTTTACTAGATGCACATTTTGGTTTGGAATTATCCCTTAACAGCACTTGCAATAAAGAAGCAGAAATGGCATTTAGCTGTTAATGTTGACAGACTACTGTTGTGAATGGGGGGTGGAGGTGTTTGCTCGTTTTCTCCCTGATGGGGTGGCTTGAGCTGAGAGCAGTGATGTTTGCTGCTCTCTGCTGGTTTGTGAGGGTATGATATTCTGTCAGTGGTTCTGGCCATTGGGTGCAGAAGCTGGGCAGTGACTCTTAGTAAATCACACTTGAGCTCGAGAACAGGTGATGGAGAGAAGCCTGAAGTCTGACCCCGAAGCAGATAGTAAGGAGATGCATGGCCATCTCGTCCCCTGGGAGAGAGGGCAGCAGCAGGGAGAAGGGCTTACAGCAAGAAACATTTAATAGCCTTTTTTCTTTCTGAATTAGACCAAGTTAGTGAGTGTGCCACTGGTAGGAGTCATGTCTATGGGATGTGTTTCCCCAGTGCCGGATCTGCGGCTCACATTGCACTAACTAAACCATTGTTTCTGGTTTTTCACCAGCACCGGCAGCTGCTGAAGGACAGTTTCATGGTGGAGCTGGTTGAGGGGGCTCGCAAGCTACGTCATGTCTTTCTTTTTACTGATCTGTTCCTGTGTGCCAAGCTCAAGAAGCAGATTGGAGGGTGAGTTTTTCCTTCTGGAGGATGTGCTTTGTACCTCAGCTTCAGCAGAATCCTGGGGTTAGCTGGCAATTTCAGTTGAAATTGAATACCACAGAAATGGGTAGCCATAGTCCACAAGATGGAGCAAGGCATGATCAGCAAGGTAGTACTGTCTATTATGAGACCTTGGCCAAGTCCTGATCTCTCGGGAAAGGTTCATTCTTCCTGCCACTGCACTGAGCCTTCGTAGGAAAATAGGATGTACTGTAACTTCTGTCATTCTGGACAGATGCTGTTTGTTTTTCTACTTCCCCTTTCCTTTAACAGGTGAAATTCCTCACATTCTTTTGTTACTGAGGTTATTAATTTTGGCCTTGCAGGTACAGCCAGTTAACAGTTTGGCAGAAAAATTGAGAGTACAATAAACAGGCCATGTGTCACCTCAGAGTGCAGCTCTGCAGTCTTGTTGACATTCCTCACAAAAGCCAGGGGAGGAACCTTTATCAACATACCTGCCTCAAACAGGGCTTCTCTTCATTTGGTAATTGTTCTACTTGAAGAGACCCCCCTTGTCTTCTTGCTGTGCTCAAGCAAAAAGTTGTTTCCACCCTTTCTGAAGTGCATACTTGTGAGGAATGAACTGTCAAAAGAGTGGGACATTCCCAAGAGCGGATGTTCCTGACAGCTGAAGTGGAGAGGGAGTGAATCATGTGAAACATGAAAAAAGTGAATGGATTATCCTGGTGAAATTACTGGAGAATGGCAGTTATAAGCTGTAGTTGCTCTTTTTTGGTAGGATTACACAAAGGTTTATTCGTATTTGCTCATCTGGCCCTCTTAGCTCAGGCAGGAGAGAGGTGGGTTTAGAAGATAGGTAGCAGCCAGGTGAGAGGCATGGCATGGCTTCTGACCATTGCCTCTGCAGAGGTTTGAAAGGGAGAGCACGCAAGACTGAAAGGGTTTGCAAAAGATCACTGTAGTTTGTTAGGATGAAAAGACACAGACAACAAAACAAGTTGCCTTGTTATGTGCTGTACTGGCTGTTGTCCCTTTTAGGCTTTCTTGCTGGAAAGCAGCCCTTTGCCAGACTTTTCCCACATGGGAGTCACAGTGAAGTTGTGCCCAGTTCTGTATCTTATGCACTATAGCAGGGAAGGACTTGTGGGAAGGGGAGAGGGTGTTGCCAAGCACTGTAAAAGGTTTGGATCTTCTGTCTTCCAGAAAAAGCCAACAATATGACTGCAAATGGTACATCCCTCTCACTGACCTTAGTTTCCAAATGGTGGATGAATCTGAGGCAGTGCCCAATATCCCACTGGTACCTGATGAGGAACTGGATGCCATGAAGATCAAGATATCCCAGATCAAGAATGACATCCAGCGTGAAAAGGTAAAAGGGGTTAAAGCTTTTTGTACAGACTGAGTGTCTCTGCTGAGATGAGGTGCTGATAGAAGCAGAATTCCCAGGGCTGCACAGCATTTTTAGCAGTCACACTAAACCAGACTGTTCAGCAGAGGCTTGTGGTGCAGCTTTGTTACCAGTGATATTCAGATACTCTGCAGCCCATCGTTGCTTGTTCTAGTGCATTGCTTGAATGATGGTCTCCTGCGAGGAGGCAGAAACAAAAAGAACCTGTACTTGTAGTCAGTGGCTTCTCTGCTTGAACTACCTGTGGCTGCTGTTGCTTAGCATCCATGTGGGGAGCAGGGCCCTTATGCTGTGGACTGGTAGTGTGTCATGCTGGTTTCTGGCTGTTGAAGTATGATGCTGCAACTGATTTTGGTCAGAAGCCATGTACTTCTGAATTTTTGCAGGCTCAGTTACATATGTGAAGCTTTTTCTGACTTCATCAGCGTCAAAGCACCAGCAAATATATGGAGAGCACCAATTATACTGACTGGACAGTCTGACACAGATATGATGTTTCTGGCCCAGGTTTCTCCTTGCTTGCAAAATGTTTTCTCAGAGATGTTAGACTCAACCTTCCTGGAACCTGAAAGAGCAATAAGAGTTTAAACACTGAAAGCCTGCTGGTGTGTAGAACAGGATATGAATAATATTGCTTGTACCATGAGAAGACTATCCCCTGTGCTTCCAAATAACATGCTTCTGCCTTTATTCCCTGGCTGGCTTTCAGAGAGGGCTTCCTGGAAAAAGTAAGATGTTAGCAGGAGCACTGTGTGGAAGCCTCTTACTCACAAGGTGCAGGAGTCTTGAGATACACGCTTCGGTGCATCAGTGCCAAACAATACACTTGGCTGGGTTTGGGTCTGAGTTTTATCCAAGAAAAACCTTGGGTTTAGCTGACCTCTGAAAATGGATCAGTGGGTGATGAGTGGGAGAGTTCTGGGCAGCTTCTAGAGAAGTTCCTTAATGTATCATTGAATAAGGATACTTGTGGAGGACCTGGAAGTGCTGTGGCTGCCTACTGGCATGCTGCTGTTGCAGCCTCTGGAACAGAAGGTACAGGGTATAGCTGAGACAGTGGCCATGCACCTCAGCACCTTCATCTGGGGCAGCTGGAATTGGGGCACGGAGCCAAGTCTGAATGTAGAGATACTGCAGGTAACGCTTTCCTGAGCAGCTGAGGGCCCTGTCGATCCTCCTGACAGCATTTCTCCTGCCCATTTGGTTACTCACAGAGGAAACAGATTGTGCATCTTTAAATATCTGTCAGTAGAAACAGGGGCAGATGTTGGAGAATGACATGTCCTCTGTCTCCCTCTCTCCCCCATCCTCCAGAGGGCTAATAAAGGCAGCAAGGTCATTGAGAGGTTGAAAAAGAAGCTGTCAGAGCAGGAATCCCTCCTATTGCTGATGTCTCCCAACATGGCCTTCCGGGTACACAATCGCAATGGCAAGGTGAGTGGCTCTTCTGGTCTCCCTCAGTGTCCAAGTCAGAAGTCATGGGCTGTGTGTGTTTGTATACGCTGTTGTACAAGGTCTTTATGCCCTGTTGTCTGGCCTGAAAGCCTGAAAGCAGACAGATCTGCTGTCAGTGGTCACTCAGACTGATGCATACCCCCTCTTCTTCTGTTTTCCTGGGTAGAGTTACACGTTCCTCATTTCATCCGACTATGAAAGGGCAGAGTGGAGAGAGAACATCCGGGAGCAACAAAAGAAATGTGAGTGGCCTTCAGCTGGGTATTGGTACAAATACTGTGATCTTAGAGGGCGGCAGGTCAGAGGCTGGAGTGTGGGGCAGGGTTCCCTGCAGAAAGGCAGATGTGTTCAAATCCACAGCACAACATGGATGTCTTCTGTGTCTGCGTATCTGAGCCTGTCTAAGGGACTTTTGCTTGCAGAAACATGTAGGGAATGTGTAGGGAGAGCACTTGGTAAGTGTGTGGAGAGATTCTCCCTATTGCCCTAGAGATTAGAGCTCTCTGCAATTCCAGGTAGAGGGATCAGCTGCACACTTCTGTCTGGCTCTAGTCCAAAGAAATATTTTTGCCATGGGTGTGTTTTGGCTTTGCAAGCACATAAGAGCACTACTGGTTCCTGTGAACCACCCTGAGACTTTTTACTCTAAAGAGATACTGAATATGCCCTCAGTAGAGCTGGGCTGCAGCAGCAGTGCAGTCCTAAGCACCACAGTTGTGATGCTGAGCATTGCCCAGGGAGCAGCTGTCCCATGTATGCCCAGATTGAGGAAGCATGCATCCAGCCTCTGCTTTGAATCTTAATTCCTCCCGCTTTGACTCTCCTTGGCAGGCTTTAAAAGCTTCTCACTCACATCAGTGGAACTCCAGATGCTGACAAACTCCTGTGTAAAGCTTCAGACAGTCCACAACATTCCCCTTACTATCAATAAGGAAGGTGAGACCTTTGGTTTATTCCTTCACATGGTTTAGCTGCCCTGAAAAACCTACCTCTGCCTGCCTTTGTGCTTTTCCACTAGCACTGCTCTTACTGTTTCTTTTTGCCAAAGGCTTCAACCTGGTGATGAGTTACAAACTGAGAGCATGATACCCAACTTGTGTAGTTTAGTTGAAGCGTACAAAAAGAGTGCAGCAGGAACAAGATCAATCTGGCATCTCAGTGTTACTTGCTGCAATAATAAAAATACAAGCTCCAAATTATATGGCTACACCTAAATTAGTAAAATGTTCCTGGACATCTTCCAATTTGTTGACTGCTGAATGGTCTCTCCGTGTATCCATCATGCCAGGGATTGGAGTGCCTGTTGGAGTCCTAGCCTTGGAATCCTATGCAAGAACACTAGTTGGCCAAAATTGTGTCAGAGACCATCCTAAATTACTATTTAATTTGCTAGAATAAACTTAGTCTCTATATTTTACTACTTTTCCTCTATATTTTGCTACTTTTCCTTTTAATTTCTTCCATGTCATCTTGCTGACAAGAGAAATGTCATTGTAAAAGCCACACATTGCCAGAAGGCGTTACAGATGAAAGCAGCACTGAACCTGGATGAGTTTCTTCTTGCTGAAATGGCTGGATTACATGCTCCTGCCAGCCTTTGTAGGGACAGTTTACTCTCTGCTCTTTAACCTGTGTAACATCAATCTCATCACTCTGTCTTTCACTCTTGGCTTCTCCATGAATGTAACAAAATTCCTTGGCTCTTTTGTACAGATGATGAATCCCCAGGTCTCTATGGATTCCTGAATGTCATTGTCCACTCTGCCACAGGATTCAAGCAAAGTTCGAGTGAGTTACGGTTCTGTAATACACAGAGGTAGGGGTTAGATAATTCAGGTGCTGGGACAGCTGGATGTGGACTGGTTTAGCATTGGGGTGATGGTAAGGAGGAGAGGTGATTTGGAGAACTGAAAGTGAAATGGGGGCTCTTGTGTGAATTTAAGGGAATTCAGGTTTTTAATGCTACTATTAACTCTCAGAAAGATCAGTGTCATGGTTTAAGCTCAACCCAGGACAGATCAGGATCAAAGATCAAGCACACAGTATTAATTTTTAGGCCTGGTCTGTTGATATTTTTTAAGCAGGGTTTGCTAATTATGCAACACTTGTAGAAATAAACCTGCTTCTGAGGCACTGATGAGGATAATCTAGGCAATGCTGGAAAGCTCACCTAGCCATGTGGCTGGGGATCCTGTGCTTATCCAAGGTGCCTGTGCAGTCTCAAGAGGGAAGGAGTGAACTGGATGTACATCCTTTCTGTCAGCCTTCTGCTGAGGTACTGACTTCCCAGAGGCTGCTGACATCACTTTATAGTAGAATTCACAAATAAGGGCAATGTCTACAGCTCATTACTAGCTCTTCAAAAACACTATATACCACAAAATGAACCAATTTGTGAAGAGAATGAGTTTTTGATGGCTGGCCCCATACCAGCTCTCTGAGGGATATTATGCTGATGCTGTTCTCGGTGAAATTGGTTCTAATGTGTTGATGGGGTCCAGTGTCTACCCGGGGAAGTTTCATTTCTCTTTGGTATATACCTTCTGCTCGTTGTGGATTGATCTGGGAAATACTGGATAATAGCATATGCCTGATTCTTGATAGAGGTGAAAGGCTTGTCTGTGTTGAGGTCATTTATGCAGCTGTGCTGGTACTTCAGCTTGATAAAGGCAACTCTGCAGGTCCAGATAATGAGGATTGTGCTGGATGGTGTTATCAATGTTAATACAAAGAAGATGCAGATGAAAACACACCCTGAAAATGATTAACACAAGTTAGGAGATTCTAGACATTTCTTACAAGTTTCTGTCTTGCCTCCTCAGATTTGTACTGCACGTTAGAGGTGGATTCTTTTGGGTATTTCGTGAACAAGGCTAAAACTAGAGTTTACAGGGACACCACGGAGCCCAACTGGAATGAGGTGGGTTGGATTTTTCCTAATATGACTTGCTCCATATGCCAAACATCAGTGTATGATGGTCAGAAAACCCACAAGTGGAAGAGCTTGCTGCATGCTCAGTACTTGTGCTGCATTTGCTGCCTGTCAGAAGACACTCTTATGCCAGGTTCATTTGGCTGTCAGGGCTTGCAGAAGATTTTATCTTGGATTAGCTAGAGTTAAACAAACGTTTCAGTACAAATGAGTCTTGTCAAGCATTTCATCATTTAAACAGAGGCATGTCTGTTTAGTTTTTGAAAGACACAAGTGAAAAATACATTGAAGAAGGAGGTGGTTTTGTTTATTTGTTGTGAGGGGGAAGTATTAGCTATAGACATTCTGCCTGTTTACACCCAACTCAAACCTGCTGGGGAGCTAATTTAAATATAGGAAAGGTGGGTGAGTTTTGTTTCTTTGAATGACGCTTTGCTGTAACTCAGTGAAACCTGACTAAGAGTCAAACATCTTAGTCTCCGATTTGACCACTTGTATATACAAAATACAATTTCACTTTATTTGTAGACCAACTCTTTTAGCGGGGTGGTTTTGGTCAGTCCTTAAGTGCTCCCTCCTGATGAGTTTTCAGAGACTATATTGATTATTCAGAGACTGGTATCCTGCCGTGATGCATTCGTTGCTCTTTCCTGGTACCCTGCAGGAGTTTGAGATTGAGTTGGAGGGCTCACAAACTCTGCGGATTCTGTGCTATGAAAAGTGCTACAACAAAACCAAGCTTACTAAAGAGGATGGAGAGAGCACAGATCGCATAATGGGCAAAGGACAGATCCAGGTAAGACTGTGCTTAATTCACTCCTGCTACCTTTACTGCAAAACATAACAGGACTTCTGAATCCTGGAGCACCAGGGAGGCTGCTTTTCTGCCTTCTGATCGTCTCAGCACTGGAGATTTTTCTCCAGATAGGGAGGTATTGAGTGTGATTCACAGGCAGAAAGTCAGCAGCTTTTTCCCTCTTGCCTTGTCCCCTCTGCCTACATCAGAATAGATGCTTTTTCATGAGAATTTATGTTTTGATCTTTTGTTTGCCTGTTAACTTCAAAACTTCCAGCACAGTACATAGGAACTGCACTCTCACTGAGCCCTGGGCACTGTTGGGGATGCTCCATTTGTGACAAAAGAGGAGGCAATGAATGTGCTATCCCATTTGTAAGTCAAGCAGAAGAAATACTACCTTCTCTACATGCAGGAAGGTGATTGATGTGTTAGCAAGGCCTTGGAGGACAGGCTTATTGTCCTGGTAAGTGCCATGTCCAGAGTACAGTGTCCATGACAGCAGGCTGCATCTGAGATTTCCGCTGCTGATAATCAGCATGGGACACTGTCTATGTGGTAAATTTGCAATACAGGAGGGGAGGTGATGAGGTGATTTCAAATGGATGCTGGTCTGGGTGAGCTGCTGTGTGATGAAGCTTTAAAGCTCTAGGCAGGAGAAATGAGGCCATCAGTGGAGGATGACATGATGAATATGTTCCCCATCTCCTGCCAGTTTGTTGCACTGTCTGTCTGCAGCTTTAGGAGGGTGTTTAAATGCCTGCTCTGAGAGCACATTCTTTGTGCTGGACTGGCTGTTGTACAGAACAGGGACTCTGCCCAGATAGCTTTTACTTTCTGGCACACTGAAAAATGCCATCATTCTCCTCCATTTACGTTTCATTGATCATCACTCCATGGATGACAGCTTTCTCCAGGGTTTGAGTGATGGTCACACAGGCCCAGGCCATTTGTGGGATTTCAGAACTGCTCTGATTGAGGGCAGTCTGTAGGATCAGATCTCACCTCTCCTCTGGAAGGGTTCATTGTCCAAATGATTTTCTTAGGCCTGATCCTTTCCCTCCCTCCTCACAGCCCTGAGGCTGCCCTGCTGTTACAGGGAAGGCTTTTGTCACCAAATGCATGGTAGGTGTTTAAAAGAAAACCGGCATATAAATCAAGAAATGCTGATACAGGGTGGCTCCTGTGTATGTCTCAGGCTAACCAGAAATCTGTATGTCCCTTCTGCTAACAAAAGCTTATTTTTCCGTGGAGCTGAGCAACTGCAAAAGAGCAGGTTTTCAGCCTTGAAATGCCCTGCAGATTCGTGTGCTCATAATGGAAATGCTGAAATCACTGAACTGCTAAATTCTTTCAATATTCTACATAGAATTGTTAAAATTAATAAAATATTTTGAATTTTAAACTTTTTCTTCTGTTCATGTGAGTGGGTATTTTTATGCACAGCACTCGTACCTTCTCTTAAACCACTTTATACCTAATAAGTAAAAATAGTCTTTGGAGACACTTGAACATTAATTGCATCTTGATTCTGTTAGGGAAACCTAAACAGTAAGGAGAGGGGAAAAAGAGGGTTTTTATGAATGTGCAAAAGCTGCATTCAGTTGTATCACAAAAGGCAAATGCACAAGTTCTCTTATTTTCAGTAAATCCCCCTTGCAGTTTATAAAGAAACGTGGTAAACTGTCAGAACATCCTCTTAATTCTCAGTGATTCTTTCCCACCACACAACTTTTTAACACTATTGAGTAACAGCAAAGAGAGGGCCTAAGAGAGTCTGTGAGAGTTTGGGTTGATAAGAATTATTAAAGGTTTTTATTTTGCTTTGGTTTTATTTTTAAAACAAATATCACATCTCTCTTAAGAAATCATCATAATAGAAAACCAAAATCAAGCTCCCATCTGTGGCTGGAGGTGAGCAGTATTGATGCTGTCAGCATCCCTTCCAGTCCCTGCGTTATAGTAATTTTCTGTCAGGGTTTTCCCAGGTGCTTTTACATCAAATTTAGTTTACTTTAGCATTACTGTTGTGTCTCGGGCTTTCTGGCTTGTTTTTGCTGCATTGCATTATTCAGCCACAACCTGTCTTGTGTAAAGGCTAAGTCTCCTAAGTTGGATGAGGGCTTTTTTCCTGAGTTCCCTTTAGTTAAAAACTCTGGGAATGTCAAGAGCTGTGTCTGCATCCTCCTGCTGATACAAACAGGGAAATTTCTGTGCTGGCTAAATTGCAGTGTATTGTTAAGCTGGGTATTATTGTAAATCTGCAACTTCCCACTACTGGGATTTCTGACTCACCAGATTCTCTGGGCTGCAGTGATGAAGACAATGCATCAAGGGCATGGGGGCTATTTTGGCTGTGGAGTGTTTATTAAATCTCTCCATTACATTATGGCGCTGGAGGAAGGAAGACTGGAAATTGGTCCATGTGGTCAGAAGCTTCCAGGAATGGGCAACAATTTTAATAGCTTCCATTACTCATATTTTCTTTTCCTATGGAACATTTTATTTACCTCTTTTTATAGACACGTGTGAGAGCTTCATTGCTTGCCAAACTGCAAGTTTTATCCCTGACAGATAGATAAACCCTACAGTGTTTTAACATGGGAGAACGTCCTGGAAATGTGGCAGTACAGTCCTCATCAGCCCTGGGAGTGGCAGATGGGATGTGCAGTGTTTAACCAGCCAGCATGTGTGGCTGAGGGCTTCTGTTACATCTCAGGTGTAAGAAATACAGGGAGAAGGTGCCATTCCTGGGTATGCTCTGAAACTGAAATTACTGGGGGCTTAGGGGAGAAAGGAATGGACATTATCTTACAGGAGGAAACGTGAGACTTAGTGCAGTTGTAAGCATGAGCTGCTCTCATTTTGAACTTGTTTTTTTCCCTCTGTTGTTACCTTGCCATCCACCTCGGGCACTTGGGAGACCGGCCCTTTTGGTCTTTGAATTTTGCCCTTATGTGGCACATCTGCATGTTTTGAGTGTTGCAGCCTTTTGTTTGGTCCTGAGACTCTGCATCTAAGTGGCACATATGTCAGCAAAAATGGCCTCTGCCTTGGGAACAAATGACATGAGTAAACCAATACTTCATCTGTGATCCAGCTCTTCCAGTTGGTACCTCCTAAAAATGCTGTTTCCTTTGCTTTTCTTTTTCTGCATGATCAGCTCAGGGAAACCATTTCCTCCTCCCTCGCAGCAGTGCTGGAAAATCAGAGAGGATATGACCTTAGATCAGTCATTCTGTGGTAGCAGCACAACACCATTCCTCTGTTGCCATGCAAAACAATCACTCTCTCCTTAATTATTGGGGATGTCTCATAGGCGTGCACGTGGCTGTGTTAGACACCTAGGTGGATTTCCATGTAAACCAGATTGTCAGAGGCTGTACCTCCCAAGTGTCAACTCAGACAACCTTTTACACACTTGAGTTCATTTAAACAGTTTGCTCATGCAGAACAGTATCCCAGTAATGAAAACAGAGTGAAAATGAAGAAAGCAATGGGTCATGTCTAAAGGGTGATGGTGGGAAAGATTAACATGTCAGTGGGGAGCTTTGAGAAGAATGGGGTTATGGCTGGACTGGGAGTTTCCAGCAGCAGTGAGGCTCTGACAACTTGTATGTCACATCAGTTACAATTAAAAATTGATGGAGTGTAAAGTTGCCAGGGAGATTTAATAAAGGGAGGAAGTAATGTGAATACATACCATAAAATGCACTAACCTTAAGACTGCCTCAATCATTGCTCCCAGGCATTTCATTTCCACTGATGCTTCTTTGTCTTTTCCTCTTTATGTTTCCTTTTCTGAGGAAAACAAAACTGAATCATTGAACTCTGTGGTGGTTTCCTTAAGGCAGAGCACAGACACCCTTGGCCTGCATTTACCATGGATCAGCATCCGTAGTTCGCCTTTTCCGAGGTCCTCAGCACCCTGTGTTCTGCACACTCAGCCTCTGCTGACTGCTGTACACTGTTTGTCTGTCTTGATTCAGTCCTAAGCTGCAATAAGGGACAGAGACTTGCACTGGGAGGTCCCTGTGGTGCTGAGCTGCTTTGTTCTATTGTGGTTTGTGCAGGATATGGAGAGGCGTTTGCTTGATGGATTAGTGAATATGGGGCTGTAGCTTGCCACTGCAAATGGCAGGGAACAGGCCACAGAGGGACTGAAGGTGCTTAGGGATAAAGACAAACTGGTTGGTTTGTATTTTTCCTGTGCAGTGTGAGCTGTGCAAACAAGCCCCTGAGATAGAGTCATTGAGGGTTTTAGCAGGTCTGTCCTGTTTGCACGGGTCACGGAAAGCACACCGTTTTTTACAGTTTTAGTTTTAGAGATAGGACATGGCAGTCTGCTGCACACTGAGCAGAGAAGTATGTTTGGCCTCTCCTCCCAGACAAAAGGAGCCAGATCAAAAAGCTGCTGCTTGTCCTCTTCTGCTACCAGTCTTCTCCTCATCGGGGCAAACACCATTACTGTGGCTC
>JANHGB010041627.1:3162-19297 GCA_026283785.1 Coracopsis vasa
GCCATTTAGGTCAATGTGTGAAATCACAAGGACTTCCTAGGCTTGGGAGGGACCCTTTGCTGTCACCCATTTCCAAGGGCAGACTGTGGTGATGCTGAGGGTGTCAGGAGGAGCACAGGGGACTTCCCTGGTGTCGCAGGGAGGCTCCCAGGCACCACTGAGGTGGTAAAGAGCCGTCTCCTGTGTTGTAACCACTTATCCCTGTTGCTGTCTTTATCCAGGCCCAGCAGCACATCACGACCGATCGCACAGGGAGTCACCGGAGACAGCAAGCCTACATCACTCCAACAATAGCTCAGGCCCCGTACTCTTTCCCGCACAACAGTCCCAGCCACGGTACAGTCCATCCTCACCTGGCCGCGGCTGCCGCTGCTCACCTGCCCACCCAGCCCCACCTCTACACATACACGGCCCCCGCCGCCCTGGGCTCCACGGGCACCGTCGCGCACTTGGTGGCCTCGCAAGGGTCTGCGCGGCACGCTGTGCAGCACACCACCTACCCCGCCAGCATCGTCCACCAGGTCCCCGTCAGCATGGGCCCGCGGGTGCTGCCCTCACCCACCATCCACCCGAGCCAGTACCAGGCTCAGTTTGCCCATCAGACCTATATCAGTGCTTCTCCAGCCTCCACAGTCTACACTGGATACCCACTGAGCCCCACCAAGGTCAACCAGTACCCTTACATCTAAACACTGGAATGAGGAGTGAGAGACGCACCCATCCGCGGGGAAGTGAGGCGGCTGCTTTTGTACTGAAGAACAGGACAAACTTAACAATACAATGGGAGGCTCGCGTGAAACTTGAATGAAGGAGACTTTAAGGAAGAAGAGGAAAGAAGGGGGAGAACCAATTCTACACTTTTTATTTAAAAAAAAAAAAAAAAAAAAGAAAATGGAAAAAAAAAAAAGAACAGAAAAAAAAGTATAAAACAAACCACAAAAACCAACCATTCTGCACCAAACTAGAGAGAGAAAGAGAGAAGCAGAAGGACCCTCCCGCGGGTCCTGTCTTTTGAAGAACTTCACCAACAGACTTTTAAAGGTTATTTTCATCCAATAGTGAGCTACATTTAGAAATTTGTTGTCCAGAACACCTAAAATGAAATCCATTAGGTTTTTAATCCAATAGGTATATGGATTGGGGATTTATCCAGCATTTCAAAGAGTTCATACCCCATCTTTGCAGTGCTCTTTGTATCTCAAAGCATACATAAATTCGGGTTTTTTTTTTTCCTGGAAACAGAAAGTGGGTTAGGGAGGCTGAGGGAGGAGAAGGAAATGTTGTCCCAGTGCTGTAAATTCGGATCTAGCGCTGCAACGTTTAAACACACCTGGGCAAAAGAGGCCGTGCAGCACTGGTTGAGAGCAGAAGCAATGGGGATGTTTCTCCCTTTCCTTGAGCACACTGGATAAATCCCTGAGAAATGCTGTTCTTAAACGAGATCTCTAATAATGTATGTTGGATTTCAGTTGCGTTTCATTTTATTTGAAATTCTTCCTTTTCAGTCCCTAGCCGTTTTAGTATAGGAGGAGACATTTTAGCTACCCCCCTGCCCCGGTAGAATGTAGCACTATACAGGTCATAAGCCCTTTTTACTCTTTTTGTGTTGAACTTCAACGATACCAATAGACTATTCCTCAATGTGATTGCACAAAGAAAAGTGATATAACATAGGCATGTAACAAATGTGATTGTCCAGGTATGTACGTGTGTGTGTGCGTGCGTGCGTGTGCGTGCAGATGCTGCCTTCTCTCTGTGGTGTGTTCCTCGGCACAGCCATTACAACTGTCACAGTCTTAGTTTTACATCATTCCCTCGTAGTGCCTTACCGAACCACAGACGCCGGTTTAAGGGTTTACTTCCACTGGTACTCCTAGGAACTGACTGAGGCTAGTCGGAATTTACTCTCAGCTCTTCTTTGCTGTTTTATTTTGGGTTGTTATTGCTGATTTTCTTCTTCTTCTGGTAGTGGTGGTGGTGGTGGGGGGTGTTTTCTCCCACTTCATCAACCTTAGCTCATTTGGTGAGGTGTTGGGGAGGCTCTTCGGGGTTAGAAGTGCGTACAGCTGGGTGTTTTGTTGAGCACTGGATGGGCTGGAAGTGACTGGGTCGGTTGTGAGACCCAGGGTGACTCCCAGAGGGTCTGGGGATTCGTTTGTGGACTGGTCTGGGTTTGTCCTGTTGAAATAGCAGGTTTTCTCCCCAGAAACTGAATTCTCCTTCAGCTGTTTGCCAACGCTCTCAGTTGAGTTGTCGGGTTGTCCCAGTGGTGTGTCTGAAATGGGAACAAAACTTCAGCCCATGAAAGGGGTAAACACAAGTTATTGCCAGCATCTCTCACTACGTCTGTTGATGGGAGGGGGTCAGGAAAGGACCGGAGCCCCAAAGCAAACATGAGATAATCCAGCTGAGAGCGTCAAACTCAGGTTTCTTAAGTAAAAAGAACATTGTAATACATGGGGCCTTACCCACTGTAACGTAGCTGTGGCACTGCGCGTTTCCCCTCCTGCCTTCTCACATATTGCCCAGCACATTGTGGCAGCAGAGTGACCCCGGAACCAGAGACCACAGTAGTCCTACGGGTCCTCCATGCCGAGAACGCTATATGGTCATCTTGTTTTCCAACCATGTCTAAAGAGAGCCTTTCCCACAGTTGGGTTCGGTGCAGAGGGTAGTGTTGTTGGTGCATCAGTACTTGGAAGTGTCTCTGGAGTACCCACGCCTGTGGATGGCCTGGGGAGGAAGGAGAGAAGAGAGTTTGGTAGAAGGTTTCCGTGAAGGCTGAAGTCTGTGTGGCTGCTCGGTTCCACTCTACATTTCCCTTTAACTAGAGCATGGAGTATTCAGGTGTGTCACAAGATGCTGGGAACCAGCAAGTTCCTCATCCCGGTGGCTAGGGCTGGGTTCCCTGGGTGGCAATAGGGAAGGAGGCTTTCTCAGGTGGGAAAAGCTGGCGGAAAGGCAAGTGTATTGTCTTGTGGTAAGTGCTTGGCTGGTCTGGAAGAAGAAGGGATCCTGCTATGTACAGGCTGTTCAACAAGGCTGTTGTCTTCTGGCAAACCACCAAATACCCTCCCTGGTTGCCAGCTCTGGTTCTCGGGCTACCCTTGCACAGTTTTCTCCTCCTGCCTGTCCTTCATTCTAGCTCAATATAGTGTAGATGAGGATGCGATCCCCCAGCAGCCTATGCACCTTACCCCCCTCTTCCTATGGAAAGACAACACATCCCCTTTCATCTGAGGCAGGACAATGAAGCCCTGCTCGCTCTGTTGCATTCCTCTCCTCTTCCACCAGTTCGGGAGCGAGAGCGTCATGCTGCTTGTGTCATGAAAAGGAAAGATGTGATTTTATTGTATGGTTATTATGATTATTATTTTATTATTATTATTATAATATTTTACTCTGGGTTTTAATTGCACACGCATTCCTTAGTCTTTGTGGTTTAGGGTTTTTCTCTTTTAGTATTGTTGTTATTGTTGTTAATTTTATTTCTCTTCTTCAGTGGCATCGGAAGGGTTGCTGTGTTTGTTTGTGAAAACTGCAGGAGGAAGGGGAAACAACACTGTCCCGAGGATGAGAACTCTGCCACTCACTTAGGGGAAGTTAGGGTGGTTACAGCCTTGAGGGACAGGAGTTACCCTTCAGGTCACATCTGTATTTTGAGAAGAAGTCCAGAAACATTCATTCATTAGGCCAAAACCAAACAGCAGCTAACGTAATGATCTGTCAGGAGAGCTGGATCAAAGGCACATAACGACCTTGGTGCCTTAGGATCCAGCTCACTATCACTTCGTTGATGGGATATTTGTATGAGATCAAGACCTATTTGTGCTCTAGGCCATGATCACTGGGCCTTTTCAATGAATCCAAGGCCATGCTTCACACGTAGCATGGGTTTGGTTTTCCCAAAGAAGAAAGCAGATAGATGGCTCTCCAGAAACAGGGCTATCAGAGGAGCCATGGCAGAAGTGCCTGAGTGAGGCTCTCAGTCCCATCACTGGGTAAAGGACACTGGTGCCCATGGGTGGCATTACCTGGGTAAAGCACAGCCGCAGACAAGGCAGGGTTCCTCACCTGCTCTTCCACTCTCACTGCAGGTGTTCACAGGGCCAGGATGCTTAATTTGCTTTTAGGGTTTTGTTGAGGTCTTTTTTGATGTAGATTTTCTTTTTTTATATATAATTATTTGTAGTGGAATTTATGAAGCTGTTCTGGTTTCTAGAGTTTAGATGTTCATGTTTTCATTTGCATCGCCTGCGCTGTTAGAATGGGAGGAAGCAGTGGCTGAATTTAAACTCCATTAAAAAATAGGGTAGGACTTCAGCAGAGACTTAAAATTAATCATGCACTTGAGTGCTTTGCGAAAGAACAGACTTAAACCCTTCAAGTTAATTACTTGTTTATGCGCTCCTCTGGCCTAGGACCGGTGAAGCGTGGAAGGTTGCAATCTCAATCACAGTAATGTTTTACTTGTATTAATTGCATTTTCCCTGCATACCCATCTGACCTGCTCTCCCGTGAGTGCTCCAATCTGATTTTTGGGATGCGTTTGGCAGTGAGGCTGTTACAACAGTACAGGCTGGCAGTGAGAAGGGGCATGGTGTGTATTGGAGGAACTCTCTTTCCCATTGGGAGGAGCTCAGTTTCTCATCCTGGAGCTGCTGGTCTTTCAGCTGTAGGTGGTCAGGTGATGATGATGGGCCGCAGTGATTGCAGGGGATGCACAGCACAGCCATTGAATCGCTTTGATGGTGTGACACCGCGTGAGAGATGTGTTTTCTGGTGGGTATGGGGAGCTGAGCAACACCTCCTCCCTCACACCTGCCTGAAGGCATAGTATGGAAAAGGTGGTGTGATTAGTCACAGGGCAAACATGGTGAGGTCAGCAGAGGAATCAAAAGCTTTGCATGCTGCTGGTGCCACCTACGTAATAACAACCGGCTTGTGCTCAGAATGGGATTGGCGTGGTTGGGTTGGTGTTCTCTGTGTGCATGGGGTAAACAGCATGGGAACTTGAGAGGGGAGGTGAATGTTTAGATACTGGAAGTTCTGTGGGCGGCTTAGGGTTGGCACAGTGAAAAGGCGATCCCTTTCCTCACCATCTTGTCTTGCGTTGTTCTTGTGCTGGAAGCAGAATGAAGGGTGGACATTGCCTCTCCTCGGAGGTGTATGTTCAAAGTCCTGCTGTGAAACCAGATTGCAGGAGGGAGGGGAGAGAACCACTAACAGGAGCAGAACGGAAAACCTGAAGGGAAGCACTTTCTCACTACAGACTGGGGCAAATCCAGTCGTTTGAGAGAGCAGATGCAATTGCATCTTCCTCAGCAGAGCTGTACCTGCTTGCACCCAACAAATTGGGCCTTGGCAGATCTCTTTCTCTCTCTCTCTCTCTCTCACTTTCTCTAGTAGTTTTGCAAAACATTCCAAGAAAGGGGCGCTTCTGTTTGTGACATTTTCCCTTGTTTATACTCTGAAGGGATGGTGTCTTGTAATTTGGGTTGAAGGCAATTCCATAAGCAAACTTAACGGGCAATAAACCTGTTCTTTTCTTTAACCAAAGATACTGAGAGAGAGAGAAAAAGAGACCCCCACACACTTCAGAAATGAAATGAAAATCATGACCACCAGGCAATGGGGATACACTGTGGAACTCCCTCTTTCCTTTCTCTTCTTTTTCTTATCATTTCGAGTAGCTAGCTTGACAAGCAGAGAAATTCACTCTAAATATTGCTGCTATCCTAAACGTTAGGGGGATGTCGAAAACTTTATTCTTCTCTCATTATTGTTCACATAGATTAAAGTGTTTCAGTGGCGACAATGCAGTGTGGAAATGGTGAGCTGCATAGTGGGGATGAGCTTCTGGATGCTCTGCATGCTTCTGTAGTGTTTCCTTTCCTGGATTTAAGATGCTGGTTTTGTTCCATGGGTTGGACCCAAACAGTGCTGCCATGGTTGAGCCAGGCACAGCTGGGCAAGGATGTTGGGCGTGGGTGTGTGTTCTTCCATGGCTGGCAATCAGCCCATCAGAGATCTGCAGTGCTACTTGTGGACCAAGTCCTGGATACCTGTACACAAAGTCTGCAGGAATAGCCTTTGCTGAGGGTAGGCAACGCAGAAGGGAAATATGTGGAAAGGAAACGACTTCCCCCTTCCTGCTGTCAGTTGTCCCTGCTGTGGTCTCATTTGCTGTGGGAGCTTCAAAGCAGTTGATCTGTGGTCCAGGGCACTCATCCATGTCACCCCCCATCCCTGTGTCTTGCCAGTGCTCCTGTGAGGAGGAGTCCCACAGCGTACTTCTTGTGGCCCGCTTCTATGCCTACAAATCACTCTGCTCCCTCCATACGTGGGGAGGAAAAGGTGGATCTGCGCTGCTGGGGTTTCCCCACTGCTGTACTCCAACAAAGCTGCCTCTCACGACAGTGAGAGTTTCACCCTGGGCTGCTGATGTTGAGCAAGGTACACTGTTGTACAGCGGTGCTTGAAGCCATGATGGCAGTAGATGGCTGTGTGCAGGCTCCTTGCTGCAGTAATGCATTGGACAGAAGGTGCTGGCCAATCCAGGCTGGTCCCCATCCCCATAGTCCCAACTGGGAACTCTACCTGCAAGAGACACCGTGATGCCACCGCGCTCACCACCCACCGCAGGCACACAGTGAGACCCACCGCAGGGGCAGCCCCTCGAAGGAAGCGCTGGCAGCGTGCAGAGGAGCTCTGCTAACCCAGGGCTCAGTGCTGAAGGTGTCTTTTTCCCCCCGTGACAAATGGCATTGCTGGGAGTGACCCAGAAGTAGTGGTTACCTGTGAGGAGCTGCTGGTGCAGGTGTGAGAACCGGACTGGAGGTGACCCGTGCTGTGCTCTGTGCGTGTCAAGTGTTTTCAGTCGGAGCACGTGGTTTAGAGCATTTGTGTGTGTCAAGAGTGAAATTTGAATGGCAGACTGGCTCGGTTCGTCAGAAGTCTTAGGAAGCGTACTAGGAGGATTTGTGTTCAGCATTTATGGTTTGGAGCTCCTGTCTCTCATTTACGGGTTAGCTTTGTCCTTCCAGTTCTAGCAGTGCTGCTATAACAGACTATTCATGTGTGTTTGAAGATAAAGTTTTTGTTTTTAATCTTTTGCTTATCATAGTTAAGCTAAGAAAGGCAATACTAAAGGTATATTTTTTTCCAAAAATGATATTTTTTACTGCACTGATAAATATTGTGACATCTCTGTTCTTAACTCTTTCGCTGTGAGGGGAACTGTGTGCAGATTCACACAAACCTTGTAAATACTTGCGTGTACTTCTGACAGCCAGGGATTATTTTTTTCCCCTTCATTCCTTTCCTTTCTGTTATTTTCCTTTCTGTTATTTTCTTTTCTTTTATTTTCCTTTCCTTTCCTTTCCTTTCCTTTCCTTTCCTTTCCTTTCCTTTCCTTTCCTTTCCTTTCCTTTCCTTTCCTTTCCCTTCCCTCTTTTCCTTTCTTTCCTTTTTCTTTTCTTTCCTTTCCTTTCTTAACTTTCTTTCTTTCTCTTCTTCCTCTTCTTCCTCTTCTTCTTTCTCTTTTTTTCAAACAAGGTTTCCTCTTTGAAACAGAAAGCAATGGGGCAACAATGTTCAGAGCAAAAGCAAAGCTTATCCCACTTTCAGAACATAACCAAGGAGTTTTTGCAGTGCTGGCACAGAGCTAATATTTAATGCCGATGCGTTTTGATTTTATTACTGGTTTTCCCAGCAAACTGTTTGGAAAGGAATAAGACCAATAGATAGAAAAGCTTTGGTATGGGATTCTGATCGGAAACGATACCCATCCATTTTATGGCACCTCTGGTTTTCCTTTTGTTTCCTTTTCCTTTAAAAAGAAATTAAAACTGGCTTGTTGCAGGCTTGCTGGCCTGAGCTCTAGGTTGGTCGGCGGCTGTCCCAGGGTTGCCTGGTGCTCCGGGACCACCGACTCCTTTGGAAGCAAACCCACTGATCAGGATTCTGGATTCTGATTGCTCCAAAAGGTACCCCCCAGCACTGCGGGATACCTTTGTTTTTTTAAAGAGAAGGATTTAGATACACTTATATTACGCAAACTGTGACCTAATGGCAATAATTACCTCAAATGTGGGCATTCATCCTGGTTTTAGCCTTTTTGAAAACATGTAGCCAGCTTGAACTTTGATTCAAAGACTCTGAACTCCGTAGGGGCGGAATAGCGATAAATGCCCACCCTGGTCATTGTTGCTTGAGTGAATTCTGAAGACAGTGAATCTTTAAAAAGAAAAGAAAAAGAAATTAAACCAAGGAATAGATTACTCTTTTATGTATTTTAATCAATTGTGATGTTAAAATGCACATGTAAGTATATATGTTTATAGCTACTGTAAAATGCTTTGGCCTTCTAGAAGATATTTAAAGAGTCACATTTTAAACCAATATGAACTGAATAATAGACTGTGGCTACTTAAACAGTTTTCTGGCTACATTTTATAGTTATTACAGTGTTTTATAGTTTACATTTAAACTGGTACTTTTTAAGGGAAATCTTGTGTTTATAAGTGACACCTTCAAAAACTCAATACAGCTGCCTCTTTTTAGTTTCGCCCGTTAAAAATGGAAAAGTCCAAGTGTGTCTTTAATATGTATATTCTGTTTCGAGGTATAACATAGTGTTGGAAAGTCAGTCCGGAGATCAAGTATAATCCACTGTATTCCCAAAGTCTGGTCGAAAAAAACACTCCACCACTTTGAAGATTTAGTCCAACAGATAAGCTGCTTGTTTGTTCGCTTGTTTTCATAACGTGGTTTATCGGGCTCCTTGGGTTGAAGCAGGGAGCACGATGCTAAAGTCACTGTTCTATGTAGGATCCTCATCTGGATGAAGATACCCGCATCAGGAGAATGAAGGATATTCAAAGGAAGGATTACGTTGTACTGTTGATAAATCATTAGCCAAACTATTAATTCCTGAGTTAGCGAATGCCTGTTTTTATTTGGGGGGGTCGTGGTGTTGTGTGTGTGTGTCTGTGTGCATGTGTGTGACAGCCACTTGGAGGCAATAATGCTGTAATTTGGCTTTCCTGTGTTCACCCCTTTCTCACAAGCAATGCTTACCGCCACAGACATGTTTTGAACCAGTAAACGAAACACGAAGTTCACTGACCATCTCCTTGTCAACTCTGTTTTCTCAGCCCATGCCAGTTCCCGTCAGTGCTGTTACCCTGTACTTTGCATTTTGATATATCACATTCCCTCCTCCCCAGTCTCACTTAGCTCTGTCCGGTTTTGTCTGTTGTGTTCTTTCACTCGGGTAACCAGTGAACATGGTATAAATGTCTGCTGGGCAAAATGGTACTCTGAGGCCACGGGAGTACAGGAATTGGCATTTAAAGTGCGTATATGAATACCTCTGAAGGGCTGAGCTTCAGTTGTGGAGCTCACGTACTCCTGGGAGGGCTCCTTTCGTGTTTCCATCATGCCTGACGGGGCTGTACCAGCCAGCCTAGAGCAGAGGTGGTGAAAAGGGGCGATGGGCGATGCTTTGCAGTTGGGCGCCTGTGCTGCTCCCAGTACAATCAGCAGTGGTGGGGCTGGGGGAGTGCATCCTGCCTCCTCCTCCTCCTTCTCTCAGCACCATTCCGGGGCTGCCGTGCCCATCTCGTCACCCCCATTACCAAAGCGATAACGTATCACACGGCAAGCCAGGACTGTCAGCAGGGCTCGGGCCAGATGGAAAACATCCATCCTTCCTCACCATGCACTGCCACCCAACCCACAGGCTTCACTGCCCCCAGCGCCTGCCTGGCCGCCTGTTCTCATGGGGGGAGTCAGGCGCACAGATACCAGCACACTCCCATGAAGGAGCCATAGAGCCTTGTTAAAACCTTGGCTTGCAGTTTGTTAGGCAAGAAGGGGTTTCTGGCACTGGCAACACACATCCTGTAGGGTCTGGATGGTTACATACAGCACCTCTGCCCTCAGCAAGGAAACAAAGCGCTTCTGCAATGCTTCCACCTCTCGTGGTTACGTACAACACTTCTGGCTTTTCTCCCCCGCAGCCCTTATGTGTTTGATTTTTTATTTGTTTGGGTTTTTTTCTCTGTATTCTTCTCAAAACAAAACTTCCACGGATTTTCCAGGGCACAGCCATTTCAGGTGTAAAAAAAGGATCTCCTCATCCCATGTTTCACCAACAGAGCAATCGAGGCATTTTGGGTACCAGAATCCACTTGGGCAGAACCAGAATGTAGCCTGTATCTTTCATACCAAATCAAATTTCTGAAAGGAGAGGAAGTGTCGTCAATAGCTTTATTAAAGGAGTGTGTGTGAGAGAGAGAGGGAGCAAGAGAGGGAGCAAGAAAGGGAGAAGAAAGAGGGGCATCTCGGAAGGTGGAGAGTCTAGACTTTGGGTAGATCAAACGAACCAACGGGTGAAACATTTGGGAGCTGTAAAACCCTTGTAAAGCCAGGAGGGGGGAAACGGAGGGAATGATTGATGCCTTTCGACTGCCCACGAGCCCAGCGTACTCTGGATGGAAAGTGGAAGTTAATCTACACTGCACCAAAACTACTAAGGGGAAGTTGGGGGAGGGCTGTGAAAAGCTGCCACAATCACAAGGGAGAAGATGCCCCTGCCCCAGCTCTGGACCTCAAGCGGTTCTTTCTCTACAGCATCATCTCAGCCCAGTAACCCCACGAAAGCCCTGAGCCGTTGCGTTCCTTCACTGTACGGTTTCTGTAATAAGAGTGTTAATCCATGTTAATCTTTGTGGAAATTATTGTGTGCAACAGTATTTTCTTGTGTGCGGCTTCTTTCCTATGTGAATTGTCCCTTTCTCTTTTCCTTTTTGGGTTTGTTTTGGGTTTTTTTTCCTTCCTTTTTTTCCTTTATTTCTCTTTTTCTTTTGGTAATACGTCTTTCTTCTTTTAAAAGAAAAAAACAAAAACAAACTGATGTGTTGTAGACCTATATGTAACCTATTCCTTAGTCTCATATTATAGGTATGTTATAAGAATGGATATTTTACTTGGCTTTAGAATGTTTTACAAGAAAACTAATTCTTAACCAATCAAGTTCTTGCTACTAAAAAGAAAAAGAAATGCTTGTGTTTTTCATCATGACGTTGTGTGCTTCTAATTAATAATCATTTTCGTTGTAGAAAAATGGAGTGAATTTATATTAGTCTTGGAAACTAATAATAGCATTGTAAATTTATGAGATGATTTTAACAGAAAATACATTATAGAAGAATATAGTTATTTTAATTGTAATATTACTAACTGTAGGGTGAGAAAGGAGGTCCCGTTGTGGTGAACTATGTTATAGCTTGTTATTCACGGTTTCTTTTTGATCATTTTTTCGGTCTCTGAGGTGAAACGAGTTATTAATCAGAATTTGTCAACTCACATATGCATATTGTATATGTGTAGAAATGTAATCACACTTTGTCTTGGAATTACATTAAACTGTTTTAAGTCACTGCAAAGTTTGTGTGCCTGTGCGTCTTCTCGCTAGCTCCAGTTTGGTCTGAACATCTGGTTAGTTTTCAGTTAGTCTTATTTAATCTCCTCAGTCTATTGGAAAGCAGCAGTAACAGTATCATTAATAATAGATGTTTTCCCTTTAGATGCTTAGGTTTGTGAGATGTGTTTCTGTCCTGGGGAAGGAAACCATCTGTGTTCAGATGTCCAGTTCTGGGCTTCACTGAAGCACAGGAGGCCGCTCGGAGCTGCTGTGTTCAGCTCCATCGAGAGCTCCTTGCTATGTCCTGCTGTGCTGACTTCAAGTGTGGGGATCAGCTGCAAATACCAGCCTGGTTTTCCTTTTCTTTATGCCTGAGCCCTCATTTCATTTGCTCCCTTTCCTTTCTTCCTTTAATACATGTTAAGATGCTTAAATCACCACCTGTTGCCAGTAACAGAACTTGCCCTTTGGGCTGTGTCTGATTTTCACCATGAGGTTTGCTCAGGAGCAAACTGGAAGAGTGTCTGCAAAGGATCCCCTATTATACCATGGAGGAGGCAAATGGCTCCTCAGCTCCTCTCAAACAGAGGGAGAGTAAGACCTACCTGGTTCTGTTGCTGATCGTTCCCAACACAGTGACTCCTGTCCAAGATGTGGGATCCATCTCGTTAATTGCAGCTTGTCCATTCCAGGGGATCACCAGAGGGATGTTCAGTGGGTTGTACCAGGCTGTGTAAGGTACAGGGGCCACCCTTTGCACTGGGTGTCCAACGAATGGCTTCTGCAAGCGTGTGATAACTGCCTGATGGGCTTGCATCAGGACATAAACCTTCAGGTAGAGCAGGAAGCTTGTTTCATCAGAGAATGCCAGCAGTGAGGCAAAGGCTCCTTTCCATGGGCTTGGTCTTCCAGGCTTCTCTCTGAGGAATCCCTGGAATAAGCAGCTAGCATTTGCTATGAATTTCTAGGTAGATGTGAAACTTTAGGTAGCAGGAGGTCATGGGACCTTTCTCCGAGCTGCCGTAAACTGGCTGAGACCCGACTCAGCAAAAGCAGTTAAAGCCGTAATGCTCGTGCCTGTTCACCAAACCCATTAAGTCTGTGTTTAATTTTAAGTCATGTGTCCTATTAAACTTCAAGTTACTTAGACATATGCTAACAGGTAATTGCATGGTTAGGTGCTCTGCTGGAAACGGGGAGTTTACTGGGTCACGGTATAAGGAGGAGACATCAGTGAATGATCTAATCTCAGGAAGAGCTCTAAGTGCAGAAGAGCTAGATTAACCAGTGCAGAGTTTCTCCATGTTTGTGTCACGTTACAGCGTCTTCTTTGTTCTTTTGTTTTGTAGAACTATAAAACCTGCAAAACCCTATTTGTCATTCTGTTGTCCAAGACAAAGCCAGATCAAAATTGCATTGTAGTTGGAGAATGTACTTTCCGAGCCTTTTTTCCCAGGAGAGGAAAATAGCTTCTCAGTTTAAGCAGGGTTGATTCTAACAGAGCCTGTGAAAACAGCAGGGGTTTTCAGCAGGGGTTTTCAGCCACCATATAAAGGGATGGGAGCAATGAGAATGGTCTTGCAGAATCCAACACCATCAGTGGCCCAAGCCTGGACTCCAGACTGCCCAACGCCAAGGAATGGTTTGCAAGGGCAGCCATTTCCCAGGTTTCTCCTCAGACTGGTGATTTATCTGCATATTCACTTGTAAATACTCCTGAGTCCAGAGTTCTGATTTAACTGAAACCCAGGAGAGCTCCTACTGACCAGGGGAGGGCAAGGACTGTCCATGCATCTCCCACTGGCACAGCTGGTCACAAGAAATTCATCCCCTGTTCCTCTAAGCTCACTTAAAAGATACCAAATGCAGCATGCACATGGCTTAAGCTGCCCGGCAGAGTTTGGTGAGCCCAGCCTGCTGTGGAGCTGAGGTCAGACACTTCTCTCCCTATAGCACAAACCCACTGGAGCTTCCGCAATGTCAGCACCTGGAGAGCATGAGCCTGAGCAGCTGGTACAAATCACCACCACCAAGCTTGGGCCATTCCAGCTCTTTCTGGGCCAGAAGGAATCTCTGCTGCTGCTTTGCGTGTTCACCTCAGGCAAACAAGTCCATTCAAGGTGAGTATGGCTTTAACTTAAAACTAGGAGGGCAGGGGACACACTGACGTGGTGTATGCATAGCGATGCTGCTGTTCCTGGCATGTGCTGCTTGTCCTCAATGCAGCAGCTATGTTTTGATTCTTTGGCACCCAAAGTCTGGCACCTAAATTCATATTTATGTATATATGAGGAGAGCTTCTCTGACTTCAAGCACTGCTCTGCCCTCCTCATTGCTATTCCCTTCCAATGAAAATGGAAAAGGGGAACTGGGAGAGGGAGAGGGATGGTCCTGCCCTGTGAAACATAGACTATTATCCCTTAGTGACTTATACACACATGTCAGATCTCCACAGCACACCCATGCTGGAGCTGTGGCCCTGCATCTTGTAAATTCTTACATCCTCTCTTTCCTGCTATGCCAGTCAGGCCAGGGTAAATATGCCTGCATCAGCATTTCCTGCACTGTGCTTTCCTTTTATGTTTTCTCCTGCAAGGTAGCTGTGCAAATAATGAGCAATAAAGGCTGTTATTTAAAGGTCCTAGCACTGTGCTGTATATCAAAGTCTCTGCTATTTGGGGCTTTTGCTCAGAGGAAAGCAGCCACAGGAAGAGCTCGATGCAGATCCTGAGCCACACTAAAACCTATTTGTCAAGGCAGCAGGCTGGGACAGGAGCAGGATTATCCAGGCAGTGCTGCCACCGTTGTGCCAGCCCTGGGGACACAGCACAAGCCAGGGAGCAGCACTCCCTGTGTTAACCCTGTAACAATGTCCAATGAAAAGGCACACCAGACAGCTTAAGTACACTAGGCTCCAGGCTGCATTTGTGCACAGGCATTCTGGACACGTCCAGACGTGTGGTTTTGGGATGCAGGAGGCCACAAGTCCAGGAAGCATCTGGAACACTTCCCGTTTGTACTTGGACTGCCCCTGGTGTCTGAGCTCATTAAATATGAAAAAGTCATTTTATTATCATTTTTTATTCCAAGCTCATTAAAAATAATTAATTAAAAGTTGCAGTAATGTCACAGGAAAAAGAAAGGTGGGGGGGAGGAGTATGGTTAAAAGAAAGGACTTAGTGTAGATCACAATACTGTGATTGGACCCTGAGACAAAAGTCTCCATCCCCTCCAGATGCTCACGGACAGCCTGAAAATGCACAAACAAGGAGCAAGGCTGCTACTGAACTGCTCCCCCATGGACCAGGGTTTGGGTCACAGCTCTATTGCAGCAGAAAAGCTCCCTTCAGCTCTGGGAGGGTGTTTCTTCCTCACCCAAATACCCTTGATCTGCTTCTCTCCCTCACACAGCTACAGGCCTCCTCAGTTTATGGAGCAGGAGTGATGGAAATAACAAAGGCAGGTCTGGAAGGGGACTGGCAGGAGGCCTCAGTGAAGGTTCGGTCACACTTTACCTGCACAGATTGTTTGTCTACACTGTTCTTAAAAACATTATATTGTGTGGAGTCCCCAGATGCTGGAGCTCTGCTCTCTTCTGTGTCAGTGAGCTAGTGCTCCCTCCTTATCCCTGCTTCCTCTGGGCTCAGAATACCCCCTCCTCTTTCATTTAATGACCCTTGTCCTGCATGATCCCATTTCCTCACCTCTCCCCTGGCCTCCTTTATTTTCTTTCAGTATTGTTTTGACCCCAGCATGTGTGTGCATAATTTAGCAGGGTGGGCGAAAGCCGAGGAGTGCGGGGAGGGCTGGTGCAGCCTGCAAGAAGGAACCGCGTGTAGTGGAGGGTGACGGGAAAAGCAAATCCCATTAGGTTGGGATTTGTTAGGGAGGCTTTAAGGCTTTAAAATAATATCACGAATGACTGTTTGCATGGAGGCAAGGCCCAGAGATACTGACGGTGATAGCTCACTGTTCAGCCTTGTGATAAGCACCTCTTTCCTAGCGTGTTTTAACCTTTCACATGTGTCTGCCCCTCTGGTGTTAAAACACAGGCAAGGAAGAACCAAAGTGGCCAGGAATCCTTTCCCTGAATCCATGCAATCCCCCCTAGCTGTGTACTTGCCCCTGTCTCATTCTCTAAACCACCACCCTCCTTTGTGCTGCCTGGTAAAATACAGAAGTGGGGGTGCACAACACAGATAGATAAAACAAAGGAGGTAAAAAAGACTGTGTGAAGGGGCAGGACATGATGGCAGAGGGTCTGGTATTACTGGGAAAGGTGGAAAAAGGGTAGGAAATGTTCTGAGACTGGATACAAGCGGAAATGAAAGACAACCAAGTGGAAACCAGGCAGTGGGTCGAAAAGGAGTAGAAGGAAACAGTTGAAAAGAGGGAATTTTCAGATGCAATGAGTTTCCATTGCCCTAACCAAAGTAGGGAAGAGCGGGGAGGGGTTGCTCAATCCCTTGAAAAAGATCCTCTCTCAGTCAGGTTTTTCCACCCACCCTCCGCAGCAGTGGGCTGTGCACAAGGCAGTCCACTTGGGTGCAGGAACAAGACGTTTCCCCACCAGGTCTGGTAGCGGAATCATGACTCCATCTCTCCTGGGCGCTGCCTGCAGTCAGGAGCCATCACTCGCAGCGCGGGGTCCCTCCGAGGCGCGGGGCCCCGGCGGCCGGCAGAGGGCGCTCGGTGCCCGCAGCC
>JANHGB010041627.1:19397-36288 GCA_026283785.1 Coracopsis vasa
CATAGTATTCTGCAAAAGCAACACACAGCCCGGCAAGGGTCAGGTACACGCTGTCAGTACCAAGAAGCGAAAGGGTTTCAAATTCCTGCCTTATTCCCGTTGTTTAGCTGCAGTTAGGCGGCTCCGGAAAGCTAGCGGTGGCCAGCGTGTTGTACTAGATGCGGTGATTCCACATGAATAAAACAGGCTGGGTGGCAGGTGACATCTTTAAGTCCTGATCAAGGTGGACATATTCAGGTATATGGGTGTGAAAGAAGGCTGGGTTGAGATTAGGTAATACTTCACCTACAAGTAAAGAAGAAAACCCACATCTCGCCACTTCCCATCAGCAGACTGATGCTCTGCCAGTCCCTGACTAACAGCAGCCCTGGAGTCTCCCTCTCCCCCAGGTTTTTATTGCTGAGTATAGCACTATGTGGTATGGAATACTCTTTTGGTCTGTTGGAGTCAGTTGTCCTGGCTGTCCCACCCCAGCCTATTCCCCATCTCCAGCCTACTTGGAGGCGCAAAGTGAGAAAGAGCAAGCACTGCTCAGCAACACCTAAAACAACGGTGTGTTATCAGTGCTGTTTTGGACACAAATCGAAAACCCAGGACTATATGGGATGTTGTGCAGAAAATTAACGCCATCCCAGCCAGACCAGGGAGAGAGGGGAATCTTCCTGAGAGACGTTGTAATTCAGGTGCTTTGAAACAGAGGTAGCAGAAGAATTCAGAGAACATAGAGACGATTACAGAAAAAATACTCACAGATTTCAGTTAAAAGAATAGTTGGTACTAGAGGCAAAGCAAAAGTAAGCAGAATATTCATTCAGCACTCAAGTAAGGATATCACTAGTGCTTTTCTCTAGGAGGAGTCAAAGATCCTCTAACACATACCTTTGATCACAGGGCTTGCCTTTGATCACAGGGAACAGCGCTGTGCCTGCGCAGAGGATTTTATAATACCTCGGTTGGGTATCAAGTGTTAACAACTTCGACACATCCAGTGCTGGAACCATCGATTCCCAGCAATTTGATGGAACTACTTCAACACAAGATCTGGATGCTGAAAGGTCATGGGGGCACATTCATCCATCTCAGTTGCCCTTCCTTTGAACAAAAACGGGAGTCTTCCGGCTTCTTAAATCCATTACTCTCCAAGGGCTCCTGGCTACAGTAATGAAGATGAAGAATATCACCTCTCAGGAAACTGAGGGGCTGTCTGGATTGCTGGGGGTTTTCTTCACACACCACATCGCCCAATGTATTTCTCCTCAGCTGCAAAGGCAGCATTCTGATTTCAGCCCCCTGAGAAGAAAACTGAGTGGAGAAAGGTGCCTGCCTTGTCTTTCCTCATTAACACTTTCAGAGTTTTCAAAGAGGACAGGGCTTTCACCAAGAAAAACCTCGATGTTTTGAGCTATGTGCAGACTCTTGAGATGCCAGTGATCTGCTTTGCAGAGAAAGCATAACTGATAAGCAATCTCTGAGAAGTAAACTGCCTGCAGTTTACAACAGAAACAATGCTTGGGTTCCTTTCATAATGCTTTGTTACTCCTTATGTTTAATGAAAACTTTGAGAACATTTTCCTGAATCAGATTTGTCATTTATGAGCTTATCTCACCACAAACGGAGGTTACAGAGAAAGGATCTGGTTTTATAAGAGATTTTTAACAGGGTATGTGCCCCCCTGCCCTCTAACTACAGGCAGAGAGGGTCACAGGGCAACGCACACACTTACAGTACATCTCGGCTTTCTGTTACTGACTTCTCTATCACTTTTCTTCCTTCTTTTCCCTGATTTTCCTCTTTGTGATGAGCAGAGTTATCAATGGTCCTAACTGGTCTGTGCTGAGTTCTCTGCTACTGAGCCATCTCGCTTACTGGTCCATGGCACTATATTTACTCTGTGAACTGTGAAGCGGTTGTTCTGCAGATTATCATTACGGCCTCTGTCTCCATTTATTAAATAGGCTTCTACAGCAAAGGGCACAGCAACAAAGTATGTTGCTGAATACAATAACAATCATCTGAAACCGATTCTGCTGCATCTACCCTTTGTCCTGTGCAATGCGTGTTTGTCCTGCACTCTCCATGGCCTGGCATATGCTCTTTATACAGACTTATACAACAGGTTACCTTGGCTGTATGATCTTGAACCTGTTTTCTGGTGAATAAACACTGATTTCTTTAAGGACTGGTGGGAGAAATCTTTTTTCAGTTCTCTGAGGAATGCTGCAATCAGAGAATCTGGCTTGGTGGGATGGAGCCCCACCAGTGGCTCTGAAACTGCACATTGCACGAAAGGGGTCTGGCAAATGGAAAGAAGCTCTGTGGCTCCTCTGGAGAAGTAAATGCAACCGCTATTGCACTCCTGCAGAGGAGACACTGTGATCATGCTGAGCATCCCAAAAAGGAAGAGAATGAGTGTGACACTTCTTTTACACCTCCAGGGAAGTACAATCATAAACTCTGATCTGATGCTAACACAAAGACTCCAGCAGACTTTAGAGTAGACCTGCAGATAAGGAGAAATAATATCATCTGAACCTTGCTGCTGACAACAGCTGAAAGGATGGTATTATGGTATGATCAGTCATAGCAGTGTTGTTAAATCTTTCAGACAAAGGTTTTGAGGAATGTAAGCCAGGGCAGAACTCTCCAGCTCTGCCCTCCTCATTTGTCCCCTCATTTCTCAGGCAGTCTGGTCTCTCTTGTGATCAGGGGCTGTCACTAACATGCTGTGGACATACCAAGGGGATACTGTGGGCATGCAGCTCCCACAGCCCTTTTCTCTTGCCCTCCACCCTCCCACATTGTAGAGGTTCGTACACGCAATAGTTCCGCAGTGCTTTGCAAGGGACAGGAAAAAGCATCAATCCCTTCCCCTATGCCCCTCCATAAGCATGCGGAATACATTCCTCTCTGAAGAAGATCAGGGCAGAGACAGTCAGAGAAAGGTAGGGTCGGACACAATACAGGAACAGAGCAGAGCAAAAGATTGGTATTAATTTTGCCCCAGAGAATGGCCCAGTAATTGCAGGCTGACTAGGCTTAGCTCAGTTCCAGGGAGAATAAAGGAAAACTTGTATGGGATTCAGTCAAGAAAGAATTAAGGGAAAGAATGTGATTAATGCCACTGCCATAGTTTCATGGTAACTAGAAGCAAACTTGTCAAACAAAACTGATTTTTGTGCTTTGATGAGACTATATATTTGGTTGACAAGGGTAATTGCATAGTGATAATGTATGTGAAACTGTGTTGGGTGTATGAGTCAGTAGTGCGCTGCGTTTTGAGTCTAAAAATGAATGCCATGCAATGTCAATACAGCATGCTTGAACAGCACCGAGAGGAGGCCAACTGACAGACCCCAAAGAGCCAGAGAGGAGACTAGGAGAGGTTCATGGAGATTAGGGCAATCTGCTTAATCCATTCCTGTGACAATTTAATCTGTGATATAAATGAACAAGAAATCACTATTGGTAACAGGCAGAAGACAGTGACAAAGACATTTACACAGAGTGATCGGACATGCTCTGATATCAAATGGCTACTTAATCTTGGAAAGGTGGAGGCTGTGAGTAGGAGTAGATGGGGAAGTTTTAGCTTAGTTGATGGAATCAATGAGTCTGAAACATCCAAGATCGTAGAGGAGATTTGGTGAAATGAGCTATTTTTTGATTCTAAGGGCATAAAGGGTCTGTCTTGGATCCAAAAGCAATTACTAGAGGCTCTCCGGGACACAAGACCTTCATGATCAGGGCCCTCCCCAGATCCCTCTCAAGCTTCCTAAACAGCAGAAAATCTTTTCCTCCCCAGTCCATCTCCAGCCAGGGCTGTGGATAGGACACTGGTGCCTGCACCCCACAGCCTATAAGATGTCCTACAGTGCAAATGGAAGTTAAGTAGTGAAAAGCTTACGCAGACAGTAGAAAAGATAACCTTCAGGTTCTGCCTCCTGATGTCATTTGCCCAATTATTATGCTCAGGTCTGCCATTAGGGAAGATTGTGCCGTTTCTGCACGGAGTAGGATCACTCTCTTTTTGCAAACTGATATCCTCTTCCCTGCCATCAGCCTGGCAGGGGCAGGCAGCAGCAGGGGAGTGGCTGCCCAGGAACTATGCAGCACACCCCACGAGGGAAAAACAGTGCGGTCAAGTGACAAGTACCTGTCTCAGGTTTACCAGTTTGTTGGTGTTTTTTTTTCTTGGGCTTAGTTGGGTTTTATTTTTCTGTTTTGTTTTGAGGTTTTCTGTTATGGAGTCTAGGAATAATGAGTACTGACACTTGTGTACTGCTGCTGAGGGGAGGAAGCACAGACCTGTGAGGCAGCTGGCACACTAAGTCATCTCATATCGCTGCCAACCAGGGATGGGTATTTTTCCCTCCAAGTAGTCTTCTCCAGGGTAATTGAATCCACCACTCAACATGTGAATAGGGAAACAAGCAGCCCCTGCTCTGCACTGCACTGACCCAACACACTTTGGGCCAGCAGCTGATCCAGGGGGCTCGAGAACATCTTTTTTGAAAGAAGCTTATTCAGCCAGAGGAAATCAGAAGGTGAAATGTGAGTTAAAACAAAGAAAGAGCATTTGTACATGTGTTACCAGAAAACATGGTTGTTTCTACAGTTTCCACTGAGCATAAACACACCTGTTTGAGGTCAAGTGCCAAAACCAACTCTCTCTTAAAGGCTGGCTTTTTCTGACTCATCCCACACTGCTGTTCATCCATTCCTCTTTGTCTAGCTGTGGTTTTCAGCAGTTCAGTGTCTTCTTTATTCTCCCTGGACTTAGGAGAAATTAACACTTGCCTGCCTGAAGGTATGTGGGTTAGATATTCCCTGACACAGTTCTTTAACAGCTCTGTGATATTTGAGATGGTATTGGTACATTGTCACTGTTTTTTCCTATTTGCTTTCCTCTAACATTCTTCTGTACAGCCTGGTGGGAAAATAGCCCACAGGAAAACAAAGATATTGTTGACATTGACAAAAATAACTTGTTTTCCCCATTGTTTTTCCCACATAGATTTATCTTACTATTTCTGTTACGACTACCATAAACTGTCAGCAGGTGACTTCTGCAGAGAAAGTATCAGGGATCTCAGTATCCGTGCATCCTGCTGGGCTACATTCAGACGCAGCATTTTAAAATGGGCCCAAGTGGCCAAAACATACAGATTTCCTGGGCTCATAGTGAGCGATGCCACGGGCCTGTCCTGAGGCATGGACCAGTCGAGGTCCCAGCAGAAGTACAGTGGCTCTGGTGCCAGATCTACTGTACATGTGCTAAGTGTTTCCATGGCGATGTATGTATGACATAACATCTTCTCTGTATACATGCATGGTTTGGCCATCCTCAGAACCATAGTGTTATGTCTCATACACATACAGAGCTAAAAAACCTCAGTAAGCTCCAAAAATGTGTATCCAGAAGAGGAAGGGCTTAAGCATCACTCCCTGACCATAAGCAGGAATTGTCTTTTTAATGTGGTCTACTTTGTTTCTCTCTCCCTAGGAGCTTACCCTGAAGAATGTTTCAGTTTCTGTGTATACCTGGCTGTTCTTGATCATCTGATATTCCCAAGGCTTGCACAGTAAGTCTGTCTTCCTTTATGTGAGCTATTGCTAGGTGACTTACAAAAGCAGGACAATTACCCTAAGTAGTGAATTATTAAAACATGCCAAATGGCAGCCCTCTTCCCCATAAGCTCTTTGTGAGTACTTGCCTCTTCTTTCTCTTCCGGCAGTTGGTGTGTTTGTCCTGCCCCTGGTGCACACTGAGGAACTGATTACACTGATATGATTCCACTGAATTTGAGGGGATTACCTTTCAAATTACATTGCTTCTGTCTTTAAAACAGTCACCCTGGTCAGAGTTGTATTGAAGGGTTATAAAATCAGTGCAACTGTCAGTAGCTATGAATTATACAGCTTAGACTCATTAGACCTCAGGGAACCATACAGGTTTCCTGTAACTTGCCTGAAGGTACCTGAGTTTAACCTCCTGACACTCCAAAAGTCTATCTCTGGCTCTGAATATACATAATTTATTCTCTATTTGATGCAGGGGTTTTGCCTTCTATCTTCCTCCTACACAGATTTCCATCTCTTTGCATCTTCCTTTCTTCTCCTCATTATTGCTTTTGCTCTTCAGCTGCATGTTACAATAAGGTGGGGGGGGGAGGGTTCCACAGCATTTCTGCATGAGGCTGTAATGGAGCTGAGGCTGTCGTGAAAGGAATGATACCAAAAACACATTAAGCAGTACATTGCTGAGTAATTTAAAATATAATATGTCTTGTTTTAGTTAAACAATACAGCATTTGATAAGCTATCTGCAACTAAGAGAATCATTTTCAAAGGGTCATCCACTTTGCAGCACATAATCCAAGGATAAGAGGTAAGCTTCAGGCTGAACTCCCAGCCAAGGATACTTGCTGTCCTTTCCCATTCTTTCTTTGGGGTGGAGGTGAGGATGCTACAGCTAGGGACTAGAACATTTGACGAGATTTTTTATTGTAGTAAGAAATGACACAATGGAAAGGAGAAATAGGGATGGAAAAGATTTATAGTTGTTTCCTTGGCAACTGAAACCGTGGAGCCTCATGCAGGAATCCCTGAGAAAAATCCTAGAGGAAGCCAGACTAGATGATCATAATAACCTCTTTTGCCTTCAGACTCTGTTTTAGGCTAAGTTTACACATCACAGTGTGGTGCTGCATAAAGAGAGAGAGTTACTGCTAAATGGAAGCCAGAAGCTGTAAGGTTGTAAGAAATCCTTGGGAAGAAGAGAAGCGCTACTTGTCTCCCTTTCATAAAATAGGGAACATTTTGTCATGAAAAAGATGAAAAGATCAAATGACTTGACAAAGATTATTAAAATGTCTTTTGCAACACAGAGGGCACACACATTATAAGTTCCTGCTTATCACTCTCATTGCTGCAACGGGAACACATTCCTCCTCAATTGAAGGTGCATTGAGGAGGTTCAAGGAATTAGCAGAAGGGCTAAGGCAGCAGAAAGCAGGTGAATCAGCTGCTGTCTAATGAATTATGTTTGCCCACCACACAGTACAGTGTTCCACAGGGGCTTTTGGCACAAAGGGGTCCTGATCCTACACAGTGTTCAACTGCAGCAACAGTGAATCTTCATTAGTGGATTTAAATGTAAGAACTGGGGCATATATATGAATATTAATGAGAAAAAAAAAAAAGATTGACTAACTTCATGCTATTAAAAGATTTCTAATCCCAGAGAGTAGGTGGAGCCTTTTAAAAAATGTATAATGAAATACAATGTATAATGATATACAACATTAAGAGCACTAAGAATGTGGATTTTGAACTCTTCTAATTTTCTGTTTATATAGTGCTTTGCAAGCGTCAAATGGAAATGCACCTTCATTTGAACATTTTTCTGCTCTATGTCCCGTGTACTGGCATTTGTTAATGCAGAATTTTATGGTTATGCATTCTGGGGAGCCACTTGGCAGTGGGTAGCTAGTATTGATGAATAATGATGTCAGATAAATGTCTAACTTTTATAAGGAACAGAAATTTCACTGCCTGGAGAGAAAGCTGTTCCTTTACAGCAAAAAAGATAGAAGATATTTAAGGCAGCAAAAATGAAACAGGAACTTAATTTTATTATTTTGATTCATGGGTTCTCAAAATGTGACATCAGGGTTGGGATTCGTTTCATCTAATGTTACCCGTCTACAAGAAAGGACCTAGCTATTGAAGCCTTCCTCTATGGTCAAAGGAAAGAACCAGGTGAGGCCAGAGGCTAATATCTTCCCCATCCTATCATGAAATGCATATTATTTCTTTCCTTTTATAACAAAGGGATGGAGCTTAGGGACTGAGTTTCAAAGAAATGTATACAAGTAACTTCAGTTAAAAAGGATCTACTGCAACTGTCCTGGTTGATCCAAGGAATGAAAGTTCTTTCCAAAGTGGATGTAAGAATGGTTTCCTCCTACCAAAAAAAGGAGAAGTCTATAAGCAGTCAAGGATGCAGTACACTGAGCACAAATGAGGAAATGCAGGATAGGTATTTTGGAGGAACAGAAAGAGGGGAATGTACTGGAGCAGGAGCTAAGCCTTCTGAAGCTTCAAGGAAGTATTCTGCATAGTATAATGTTATTCATATTTTTCAAGACATACAAAATGTGCTTCCTTCCAGAAAGGCAGGTCAGTTGGATAGGTTAATGCATTAACTTGATTTGGGCAACTTAGCATATTGTCACTGGCTCTTGTAAGTCTCCACTTCTTTGGCATTTTTCTTTAAGCACTAGATTGTGAAGTCATAGTTTAATAAAATCTCGAACTTGAAAGAAGCTCGATTTTTTTTCCTAGATGTGTAGCGAAACTTGAAGATATGAACTGCAAAGGCTCCAAAAAGAGAAAAGCAAATACAAAACTAGACATGTATGATCCCTTTAGCCAGCCTTATGATTTCTGAATATTCAGACTTGAACACCAAGTTGGCACTTATATAGTGTTAACATGATCCATTGCCCGCCTTCCAAAACTGTGTTAGCTGTGTTATACACGGAAGGAAAAAAGGATGTAATTCTCTGTATTCTCTTCCTCTTTTCTTCCCCTTCCCCTGTGTATAAAGCCACACTTTGCCCCATAAGTGCAGCTCAAGAGACATTTAGAAGTACAATTATGGTGCAAACATAACCGGGTTATTACCACAATAACACAACAAACCGCTCTAGCTAAAGTATATGTATTGCAGGCCTGTGATGTTAAAATCAGATTTCCTTAAAGTGCCTTTGGTTGCAGACAATAAAACCAGCCTGTATGATAGAAAACCACTGAAAATAACTTTGAAAGAAAGGATCCATTTTTACAATAGCAGCATTTCATCTGATGTGCAGACCTTGGTTGATAATTGAAAGTGAGACAGCCAAGGGAACTAGTAGGACTAGGCTAAGGGAATTCAACCAAACAATGCTTTGCATTTAGGTAATTGTATGAAATTGGGCTATTAGTGTAAGTTTTGCAAATTGCGATAACATAAAAGTAAAATATTCCCAGTGTATACATTCAACTAATGTGCTAAAAGGGAACCGCAACTAGTTTCAGACAGAGCACAGAGAACTACCACTAACTATTCAGAGCTGTGTCCAAATATTGTTCTCTGTCTCACAGGTTCCTCACAGAATTTCAAAGGGAAACTTTTTATAAAATAGCAAGTAAATAAAGATAATCTAATAGTTAACTTGTGGTTTTCACTGGCAAGGACATAACATGTCCTATATCTGACCTTCATTTAATGTTGCATAAAATATCACTAAAAAGAACTTCAGAAGGAGAAAGAGTTTGGGCTCAAATTGCAGCCACTCTCTCCAGTAGCTCTCCTGAGCAAACATCAACAGTAGCTACAACTTGTGTCTTTTTAACTCCTTTCATGGGATAGGATTATTCTGCCCTGTGGCCTCCCCATAGCTAAGAAAAAAGGTTATCAGGAGAGGTGTCCCAAATCCTCCTTTGTCTTAACTTCTTGGTCTTTACTTTTTACCCTGCACTCAACCTTGCAACTCAACCTCAGTATCGAATCATCATCTACAGAGGACAGTTTTAGAGATGGCTTTTGACCATGCAGCTCCAGCCCAGCCAAGTTATCGGAGCCAACAAATGCTGGCCCACCACCAACTTGGGCTAATTATTATAGCGCTTTGAGCTCAGTCTGGCTAATGCCTACTGCTGTGCCACCTGAGAAGGAAGACTACAATTAGTCATGCTTTTATCTTCATTGAAGACTTGCCTGCCCAGGAGCATGCGCCAGCTACGTGACTTGCTGGACTGCCGAAGCAAATGCCTGTGTCAGTAATGTCTCTGTGAGATTCAGAGCCAATTTCCAATTTACCTTTCTCTTCTCTCTCATTTTTGAAGGAAGGGGAATAATTTTAGTTCTTTCTGCGATGTACATAGAATATAATAATATCAAATAATCATTTAATGTCTCTGTGTCAGTAATTTAATCTCTTTATTAGTGTTTTTCAGCTTAAAATTCGTATCGGAGTGCAGAAGAAAACACCACATCAGCATCTTGTAATGAATGTAAATGTAAAAGACAGCTGAGCTGTGAATAAGAGCTTGTACCTTGTTAACACCAGATCTTTCAGCTCATTTCTCTGTCACTGAATTTAGCAGTGGAGTAAGCCTTCTGTGGCATCTAATGTTGTTCCCTGGATTCTGATCCGTGCCCAGTCTACGTGAGCCTTAACGTTCCAAAAGAGAAAGGTTTTGTTATTGTTGGAGGGTGATTTCCATGCTGGTGCATCCCACTGCCAGAAACTTTATCTGGAAGTTCTGACTCAGGTTTGCCATTTTTGGATTATTTCCCTTTCAAACACTGCCCTTAACAAACTCTTCTTCTTCTTGACAATTAAGGCTTTCCAAGTGTTATATGTCTCTGTAGAATGCCTGCCTGTCCTGAGCCTGTACAATGGTCTTTTAAAATTTACTTAGGGCACAGCTGCACTGTGACATACCATGGTGCAAATATCACTGTGGCAAAGCTGAATGAGCTGGCTCCAAAACTGGGATTTGTACTTTGGCTATTTAGTAGAGAGAGACAAGGACCATCTTTTCTGGGTTGCTTTGTTATGTGTCTGCTGAATTTGATACAATGGGGTCCTGGTTTGCAGGTAGGCTTTGTAAGCTCTGCTTTCAGGAAAGAAAAGAAGTAATGAAAGTGGCAAGAAAGTTGCACATCACTCCTACTGCAGTGTTCAATGCTAAAAAAGGGTGTTCAGTGGGGGACAATGCTGGTTGAAGAAAATTATGTGAAACGTGGCTTAGGAATCATGCCATTTGGGCCTCAAGTACAGTCATATAAAGGAAGTTTCTTGCTTGATGGAGATCTGGATGGTGATATTTCATTGAGAGACGGAGAAGCAACATAGGGAGGAAAGGTCTTTATGGTGACATAAAGGCAAGAAGACTGCAGAAGATGAATGTGAATTAAGAAAAAAAAAAACCAGTAGAGAACAGAAGTATAGGTATTTTGTGACAGATATTGAATGGGAGGGAGCCTGGGGTTGTAACTTCTAGAGGGACCAGAAACCATTAGCAGTAGGAAACCAAAGTAGACTTGAGGGAATGGAAAGGGACTGTTAAAGTCTTTCTCTCAGGAAGATCAAACTACTATCATCTGTCAGCAGGAGCAAAAGCTCCTAGAGGTGAATGTCATGGGCAAGATTTTGAAAGTGCTCATTCCAGCTGCTCCTACTGAAATCTGGCAAAGCATCTACTGATAGCCTGATTCAGTTATTCTTACTTTCCCAAAACCACTGATCCTTGAGTCTGCAAAACCAACTGATCTGCTTTGTTCATCATATAAATTAGGATAGCATTTGATTAATCTTTGGTATAAACTGTATCTGGGCCAGACAGGAGGAAGCCTTATCTTTCTATATGAAGTCCAAATGGTTTCCGGAATGGGAGATGTGCCCTGAATTATGAAGTGATGATTGGAAGCAGATGTGGGGGAGGATTTTGCAAGGTCTGGATATTTTTTGGAAGTATTTATTGACATTGCACAAAGTGGCAGGAAGGTTTGTTGATTCCGTTTTGTGGGAGGAGTTTAATGGATGTACGTGTAAGTGATCTTCTAAGTGAGCACTCTGTTTAAGAGGGATTACCAAGGATATTTTATAGTAAATTCACTGTACTTGAAATTTATTTTTCTTAAGTTACAGAACTACAACTGACAAGATCTGGCTTGCTCAGTTTTTGTGTGTCATTCCATAACACAGAGAAATAATCTAATTGCTGTTATAATCAATGCTATAGTAGCTTGGAATGCATTATTTTTAGTATGGCAAGTTAGCTAAGTATAGATAGAATTATTTTCAGTTGCTCAGGATATAAGGGTGAAGGATAGTTTGATAGAGCAAAATATATCTCTGGTGCAATAATTTCTGAGTATGGTATGTCTATGTGTTATGAAATTATATTTTATAAACAAAATGGGACAGTTAAGGTCAGGATTGGTTGCAGATATGAAGCAAAAAAGGCCAGCGGCTCAGACAGCTGCATACTTCTCTACTGGAGGAACAGCACTAAGCTCATTTATCCTAACGTGTTGTCTCAGAAGAACTGGAGACAGCAATTTGAGGTAAAAGGTTTTGGCAGGTGGTGAAAGTGAAGGGTTGCTCCTCAGAGGAGGCACTTAGTGTAACTGTTCTTAGGAAGAGGAGTATGAAGCTGTATGACAGAGATATTTGTTGCAGGCCAAAAGCCAGAAGCCCAGACAGCCTGAGGTATTTGCAAAAAGGTGACAATCCTTCCAGCAAGACAAAGATGCACTTGAGCAGTCTCTCCAGCGTCTTGATGAAATCTGTAGAAAATGTGGAAGAAAGCAACTTACTAGACACTTCTTTTTTTTAACAAAAGGCTATTTCTCTTAGTTACCTCCGTATATTTCTCCATCTTAGAAGCTCAGAATTGAACACACCACATATCTGCATCTCTTGATTTTTCCTTTTTACATAAGAACAATCTGGTATTTGTGAGGCTGTTCCTGATGCCAGTTCTCAGTATTGCATTTCACACAGTTACAACATGAGACTATACAGGACTGTCTTGTTAAGCTATGCAAGTACAAATATTTATTCCCTAATGAGATTTGTTATTTTTTTCTTCCACTTTTTAATCTAGAAAGCATGATTTCTAGTACCTTCCTTGTACTTTCTAGAACAAAACTGATTTGTTTTGTTAGTCTTGCCTTTTGAAGTTGACTCCTTCCTAGTGCTAGCAGCTGTTGCTACTGTACTTCATCAGCTAGTAAAGAGGAGCAGGGCAGAAGTAACCTAGAGCACAAGTTTGGATCAAATATGAGAATTCAGCAATATATTGGAAGCATACGGTAGGACTGGGCTGTATTGATCTGTAAATGGTTTGGGTCTTTTTTACATCACATACCATGAACTTTCCACAGCACATGGTTTTGCAGAGAGTAAAAGAAAAACTGTAATGTCTGCTTTCTTAGATACAAGTGTTGTTAAGAAAGCTAGATGTCTGAGAGCATTGGGAATAGCCTAACAAACCATCTGAAGGTCTTCACAAAGCCAAGCTAGAACACTGCCCTCAGTGTTTTTTTCAGGGGGTAGTTCAGCAGATTGGAAATATTCACAAAAGTCTGTTTCTTCACAAATTTCAGCAACAGCAAAAGAGCAGGAGAAAAAACTCTGTTGTTTCTTAGCATAAATATTGTTCACTGAAGGAAAATACATCATTAGCATCTCTGGTCACTGAGTCCCAAACCAGTAATAACTGAAAGTTAAATTACTATGCAGTTGTCTGGTCCCACTGGAAATAACATTGATGGTCTCTGATTCACTACAATGTATCTGAACCAGAGTTTTGTTTTGCAATGTTGAGAAACAGGTTTCTGGATTTAAGTACTATGCTATGAAAAGCAAGGTGAAAATTCCTTTCGCGTTGGTAAAAGGGTCTTATTCACACCTTCACTTCCAGCAAAACCCAGGCAACAAGAAGTGAGCACTTCCATGAAAAGCTCTCTCAAGACACTCTCATTTCTGTCATTGCAGCGTGGGTGCGTATTTCCACTGCTGAGTTTGCAGCTTCCCAATGTCCCTCTGTGAGTTCATTTGTAAGGTTCCTACCCAAAACGTTGTTGGGTTTTTTTCCCCTTAAGTTCTTCATAAAACAAACTCTCAGTTTCTAGGTGAAGCCTGTCATCATTGATCTAATCATACTTTGCACAGCCTTTGATTTTTTTGCATCCTCAGCCTTGCCCCAGTGATAAATCAGAGTAGCTGTCACTGTAGTGGAAAGCTCAGTAATGTCAAAAACTTCCTGGTGTACATGCAATGGGAAGTCATTCAGCAGTAAGTAAATAACTCTTGCAAGTCACACTGTTAGAAAAGATTATTTCTACTCTCTGCTTAAGCAAGATGCCTAATAGTCTTGCTCTATACCACCCACGACCAGAGAAGAGTACTATAGGAAAGAGAATTTCTCACCTTGTGACTCAGTTACTTCTTGTGATGAATGCATTTGTGAGCTGCAGAGTAAAATTTAGTTAAAATTATAGCTAGTTTCACTTGGTGAATTTGCAAGTGACAATGTAGGGAACCCTGTGAGAACCAGTGTCCAGGATTTCCAGCCTGTATTAATGTCTTAGCAAAATTTACCATATTTTTTCAGATTTCTGTTTTAGTAGAATCTGAAGTGTCCTATAGATCTTGGGGGGTGTGTGTGTGTAATATTGTTATTATAAATGTCATTCTTGGTGTAAGATACTTGTTAGAAGCATGTAAGGTATTGGGATTCTTGGGATTTGGGTTGTTTTTTTTTTTCCTGTTCCAAAGGGAAAGGAAAAACACACCCTCCACCACAAATCCCAGCATGTCATCCCATCAGGGAGTATTTGAGTGACACCTTTTGCTGGTTATTCTGTAGCACCTTTTATCTGTGCGTCAGCAATAGGTGAAAAGGACCAGAGAGAAGGAAGATGGTGAGGATGCACTGACCTAGCCTGAAGAAGTCCTGAGGAAAGCACAAAATGAAACATAGGCTGAGACATGCTTGAAGCTGTAACCAAATAAAAAAAAGTCGTTTGTCACAACTCCAGCTGTACAGAAGAAAACAAGGCTTTCTGGTAAATGAGAAGATAGTGAAGAAATAGCTGAAGGCTACATAAAGGAAAGTTGGAGAAAAACCCTGTGGTTGGTCCTAAAATCATCGGAAGTCAGCTACCACGAATATGGATAACTCCTGCCCTGGTTCATCCAGACAAGTGGATGAAGTATGTGTCAATCAGGTTGCCACATATGATGAAGCTTTCCAGGAAAAAGGGGCACAAAGAGGGCAGCAAAAAAGGTTAAAGGAACTAATCAACAGTACAAAGATACTTAAGTTAATGCAATCACTAAGAAGAGTACGAGCTACAATTACAAAAGCATTGCCCCAAAAGTAAGGCTCAAGTGAAAGAAGAGGCTAAGCACAACAGAGGATCATATGTGACTAGTGAGAATTCCCAGAAACACCTTCTGGGGAACAGCAGCATAACAGGTAGCCACCTCACAGCTCCTCTTTCAGTGCTGGTTGTTATTTAACAACAGGTGTTTAATTTGGAGGTGTGTGGTGGAACATGTGAAATTGCAAAGGAATAGAGAATATGCAATCAAATGTGACAGTTCTTAAATTAGTGCAGGAAGCGGGGTAATAACATAAATACTCGTTTGGTTTCAACAGACACAGAAACTGGGAAACATGAACCCAAACACAAGATCGGAAGATTATTTTCGTGAACTGAAGACTGGGAACTGGAGCAGGAAATCGTGTTAGCTGAGACAGTGAACGACTTAGCAGTTACAGTGGATTTCATTATGGGTAACATCTCAGAAATGTGAGAGGAGTTGTCTCACACTTTAGTCTGGGAAGTTACCTTTGGATCTTGGTGGAACAAATTATCCACAAGCAATCTGAAATGTACTACAGGGAGTCTTATGAGCTCTGTTACTAGAGGCAGTGTAAGGACAAGGATGCAGTGTGCTATCTTTCATCAAAAGAGCTGATAGGCAGTGTCTGAAATATGTTTTGAAATTAAGTATTTCAAGTGTCTTAACTGCCAAAACTCCCAACGAATCTGAAGCAGGGATGGACTCCTAATCACCTACTGAGTACTTCCGAGGTCTAGCTTATTCAAAGAAAAGGAAAACCACACCTGGCAAACAGAAAGAGTATGTAACTGCACGCTCCACTGACAGGCACAGGTGCATGCCACTGCTTACAATGAAGGCATATTGGAATGAAGTGGGGTTGTTAAGCTTTTGGTGGCTATTGTTCAGCCTGCACTGCAGATCTGCAAAAGTGGCTGGGAAGGACAAGGGAAACTAAGAGAGATGGCAGCAAGGAAGCGCCTGACATGGCATGTATCCACAAATGGTGGATATATATTAAAAAAATAAGGCTAAAAAGTGCTCATTTGAGCTGAGCTGTTTTCAGAGGGCTGGCGTCTACCAAATCTCTTTTTTTTTTTATCCCACTGTGGCCTTCTTCTTGCAACATTTAACATCTTTGCATGCGATGTTATGGTTTAGATTTTGAGTTTCATTTTAAGATACAGGTTGTAGTCACCCACGAAGTTTCTGTGAAACATCTCTCCACTGCACACAATGAAAGCAAATTATATCATACTGGCTGAGACTTTTAGAATGAAAGTATAGGTCTTGTGCTGGAAGGCCTGAAGTACTCATCATGGTGATTGCCTTTGATACTTTGCCAAAGACAGGGTAACACTGGACTTTCTGACCTGAAAATGTCTAACCTAAACCCAGACTAGTTTATTACGCCTTCCCTTTACCCTCCATGCCTATATTGAGCCACATCTTCAGCTGATGTAGTTTGGCTTGATTTCAGCAGTGCTTGCTTACATTGCAATCTACCACGTTGCACTGCCTGCACGATACTATGTTGTGATGTGCATTGTTGTGTGATGTACAGCTAAAGCTTATGGGTATTTGCTTTATTCCTGTATGTCAGCAAAACGAATCCTTCTCTCCACCCTTCTCTGGGTGTGAGGTATATCTGTGTGACCCATGTTGTGCAGAGAACAGCGTTGGGAAGGACCTTGATGTACTGTTACGTACTGTTAGCCTGTTGCATCGCGGGAGCAGCTGCAAACTAGGTGACCGCAGCTCTGCTGCCCGGTGGGACCTTTTCCCACCTCTCGGTGGCGGCCAGACTTATGAGGCGAGCCGGGTACGGAGGAACCCTGTGGTTAAAGGATCCCCCGGTCTTTGCGCTCGCTCTCCCCTACAGCAACACTAACGCTGCGAGGCTGTCCTGCCACGTAGCTATGCCCTCATCCCTGCTTCTTCTCCTTTTCCACGCGGACATTCATTATTGTTCCAG
>JANHGB010041631.1:0-16422 GCA_026283785.1 Coracopsis vasa
GGGGAGAGGGGGTTTGGGGGTTTTTTGGTTTATTTTTTTTTTTTTTTAAATATCTATGTATATACATTGCCAAGACAAGGTCAAAGGCATGGAAGGTGGTAATGTCTGGGGAATAGCTCTACACGCTGAGACTAACCCATAGTAGAACTGTGTCTTGCACCAATGAACTTCTAATTTGTGGTGAAAAAGTTACACTGTGCCCTGGAAAGCAAATCTAATTTCTGTTCTCATCCTAGAGGTCTAGACAGTATTTTAGGTATGTGCAATATTTTAGGTATGTGACACAAGACAGCATTGGAAGTAAGATTAGAAATGGGGCAATGTTTGTAGGTAAAAGCAGTAACTGCGTGCAAGCTCTCCTTGGGATCCAAAACAGAAGCAGAAATCTTCAGGCTGAGTGTAGGTGAAAATACTGAACTTGCCACTGAATGTGTTTATATTGAAGGCCTGACTTGTGATTGGTTAATACAGCTATTGATCTCTAATTATGAGAACTTTTTCACATCAAGCCCCCTGTGTGATATTTAAGCTAACTATCTGGTGCCCTCTTGTGGAGTTTTTCACATCAGGCTATAGTAGAAGTATTTTCATCTGTTTCCATAGCATCCACAAAGATTTCTTTTAAAGTGCACAAGTAAGTTTAGTTACATTTGTAATTGTAGGTATATGAAACAGATGTAATCAAATACAGATTTTTTTCCTGCAATTATTACTTTTGCAAACATAGATTTTTTTCTGCCAGTGAATGGTCCAGCCAAGATCACTTTTGATGAAATTGTTGCAGTTTTATGATTGCACTGAAAAGCACAAAAGAGATAAGTAAGAATGAGGATATCTTGGCCTGTTGTGTTTATTTCTACAAGGCCATTTATAAAATGATGAACAAAATTACATTTTAGATAGACAGTCAAGGATAAAAACAGAAGCAGGCAAAAAAGAGGAGGAGGGGGGAAAAACTGTAAAACATCCCCAAACCAAAACAAACCCAGGATACAGTTTTAGTCATCCCTGGTTTAAGCATCAGTTATAGCAAATGAATGACTACTCCTTCACCCTTTTTGTACCTTATTTTAAAGGATTTCTCATAGCACACACTTACCTTGTTTTGTAGCTGGTCAAAGCATGTGATCCCACACACGACTTTATCATTGAGTTAGGCCTAGTTTCCATTAGAGGAGAAGCTCAGCAGATGATTGTGCCATACTTTTCAGAGGCTGGTTAAACTTTGCTAGACTATCCTTGAACTATGTGTTTCAAATATAACTCAAAGAGGTTTTCTTTTAACTCATCTGGATTTTTTTGACATTTGAACTTGAGTAGTGATCTCAAGAAATTGTGAAAAATGTGTGTATGCCAGTTGTGTTCTTGTTCCAAGTCTGCAAGTGACTTAGCAAAGCAATTCTGCCCACTTCGTGATAACATGGCTCTTTTCTCATAAATGTCAGTTGCTTAACTCAAAGATAGTTCTACTGCTATAGTCTGGAGAGCTCTTGAATTTGGGGCACATAGATTTGAGCTCCAATTTATAAGAGATGGTAGTGCACACACTCACATTTCAGCCCAACATACTAAGTAGGATTTTGCAGTTAAAGAGTTTTTTCCCAAGGAGGCCCAGCCCAATTTGCACTTGTGCTACAGACTGCCTGTGTGAACCTAAGCAAGACACCTAAGGCTTGCAAATCAGCTCCAGCACCTGAAGGCAAAGATAACAACCGTCAGATGATCTTTTAAACACCCTTATGAATGAAGGATCTGCAGTGGACTGTGCCAGGTGCTGGGGCAGGCATTACATTAGGGTAGAGGTCTAAAGAAGAAATAATTTCTCTGTTTGGGTTCCACCTTCACTCTCATTATTTTTGAGGCTAAGGGGTGGAGAAGTGAAATCTTGGCTGTATGTCATTAATTTTTTTTTTTTAAGTCTGTAGTTCTGCTCTTTGGAAAATTTTTTGCCTTCCAAATGATCAACAAGAACACAGATCAGAGGAAAATAGCCTACACCTATTCTCTGTAGTCTCACACATCTGCTTCAGATTTGCAGCAAGAGAAGAAATTAGATGTATAACACAGGTTTATGAACACAGCAGATATGTATGTCCATACATGCGCACATGTTGGATACAGAAGACTTAAACTTTCTGGATCCAGTTAAATGAGGCATAAAGCTAGTGAGAAGTACATCACTATTTGTTATGGTTTCCACATCACTTCTAAAGACCCTGCACTTATGAAATCCACCCTGCTTCTCAGTGTGGTCTGATAAATGAAGATTGCCTTGCTGCTGGATGTCTTCATACAGTAAGATGAGAAAGGCAGTTCAACAGTTACTCTTGCATTGCCTAGAGGAGACCTAAGCAAATCTGCTGCACATAATAAATTTCAGGACACCAACAGTGCCTTAAATGATTTGCCACAAGACAGACAGCTCATCAGTGTCTTGAGCCAGCCCTTGAAAACAGTCAGAATATGGATTTAGAAGTTAGCTGTCTGGAGATGTAATCCCATAGAACTGGGGATCTATGTTAAAAGTTGTCAGAATTTATTATTATCTTTAGAACAAGCAGTGGAAAGGCTACAACATTTTTAAAGCAAGGAGGGAAAAATGGAACAAGCCAATCTTTCCAGACAAAGAAGGTGATGATTATTAATGTACAGGAATTTTAAACTTCTGACAGGACATAATTCCCCACAGTATTTGCATTGTATAGTTAAAAAAGTCAGTATTAATACATACTTATAAATATATACATACTTATAAAATAAAGTTATTCTGTTTCCATTACCTTTTTAATTTTTTAGTTGATTGGAAAGATTGATAATGTGCCTCAGGTTCCCAGTCATTATGAATTTATTTTTCTATATTGATTATTGCAACTTATGTGAGCAAGTGTGATCAAAACAGATTATTTACATTACACAGCACTGTGGTCTGTTGGGGCAGCACATTTACAAAGCCATTGAAAGTGGTTTCGGAGAGAGCTGACAGATTGCTACAATGTTTGACATTGTTACAGTCTCAGTGGGAGTCTGTTTTAATCTAATTAACATAACAGTGGGAACACAATGACAATAACAATTAGAAGCACTAAAGAACTCTTCTGTTATGTAGCCAATGTGCCTGACTGGAAAAGAGACATTCCAATGAATGCAGAACAGGAGAATGCTGAAGTGAAGGGTGACTAGTAGAATCATAGAATGGTTAGTGTTGGAAAGGACCTTAAGATCATCTACTTCCAACCCCTATTTAATAGTTTAAAGAAGTTTTTTGGGGTTTTTTTTTTTTTTTTTGGTACTTATAACATTAAGGTGGGATTTTTTTTCCACACAGTGTGCTCTGAACATCTACTTTAGGTATTCTAGATTTCCTTCTCTATGCTTACGTGCCTCTGAATTGACTAAGCTAGTAAGATAGCTTCGATCCTCTGAATCATACCTAAGTTAGATGTGTAGAATGAGTTAACACTGAAGTTCAAGATTTCCACCTCTGTCCAAACTTGTAAAAGTAAGCTACAATTTGAAGTTGAGCTTACAAAGCTAAGGAAGAAAAATTGCAGAAGGTATGATTTGACAGGTTTAATCAAAAAGAACCTGATATAAGTTCTTTAAAAGAAGACCGTCATTAGTTTTGTGTTTATTTTTGTGTTTTGTTTTGGGGTTTGTTTGTTTGCTTTTCTCTGTGTGTGTGTATTGTTTGGGGTTTTGTTTGTTTGTTTTGTTTGTTTGGGGTTCTTTTTAACTGTTTCAATTACAGCTTTGGAATTAAAAATGTGAGGGGAAAGGAGGGAAGGCAGGAAGGAAGGAAATAGAACATAATGATTCTCTTCAGGTAGTGATTCCATAGTATCTATGTGATTAAGATGCATAAATCATACCCACTTTCATAAAGAACATGAGTTGCTTTGAAAACTACATTTTCTCAAAGGTCAGAGCTAAAAGATTTTGAAAAGTCTTGAAGACAGTGAAAGCAGGTGGGAGGAAGTAGATGTATTTATTTTTTGTCACGATCCACAAAACCTGGGTTTTTTTTTTTGTAATAATTTGGCAACAATAGAGAACACTTCTTTAAGAAAAGTTAAAACAGGCCTATTTCAAACCATGGAAACAATTTAAAGACTATTGTTTGAAAGGAGTTCCAAGCATCACTAATAATAAGCTAAGTGGAAGTAGGGGGGAACTGTCAATGGACACCAAAACCTTTACTACCATAAATGAGTAGGCATTGTTGGAAGCTTTGTTCTGTTGTTTTGTATGCTTTACAGAAGTGCCTACTGTGTTTCAGGAATGGATATGCTGAAGTAAATCATACCGTAGATGGTTTCAATTCATTAAACTTTGTGGGTTCCTTTGCCTACTACTTTCAGTGGTTTATTTTGCAGAAGTACAGTGGCTTGGTGTGCATCAGGAGGAGGGAGTGGGGGACAACCTAAATCCACAGCACAACTACAGAAATGCCTTTCACAAATTTATCTTAGCACATGTCTTGGTCATAAACACCTCCAGCAGGAACAGTGGAGCAACAGTCTTACTCACTTAGGAGATATAACATAATATTGCCTCATAGGTTAATCATACAAACAAAAGTTACAAATGCATTTTTAGGAGGCTTCATCCTGTCACTCTACTGGACCAGGAAGCCTATAAGGAAAAAAAAAGTGATCTGTTGTCTGAAGTACTCAGTGATACAGAGTTCTTGTACAATGAAACTATAAAGTACATGCCTGTTTTCACAAAGCAACTGAATTTAAGTTTCCACAAAGGAGCTGGAAACAAGTTTTTAATGTACCTTCTTGTGAAATAATATACAGCAGTATTGTCTAGCCACTGATCACAGAATAATCAAACAGGCCCCCCTGCAGAAAGATTTTTAAAGGCATCTACAGAAAACGAATGTCCAGTATCTATGAATTTTTACTGAAAACAAGCATCTATTTCTCATCCCAAAACTACAAATAAAAGGCCTTCTAAAACATACAGATTTTATGGTATTTTTACCATAAACATTGCTGAAGAGCATTAGCCAAAAGTGAAAGCATTCTCTGTGTTCTCTTAGCCAGAATTTCTCTTCTTAGTTCCTTGCAGCTTTTTGATGATAAACTAGGAAAATATGGTAAAAAGAGGTCTTGGAACACTGTATGGGGCTGAAGAAGCAGTGTGAACAACTTGAAAGAGTGAAAAAGACAAAAGGGAGGAAGGAAACAGAAGAGAAAGTGATTTGGCAATCAGCCTGTGAGGAGAGGATGTAGAAATGTGGTGATTAAGTGCTAGCCCCATATTGTTTCCTCTTAAACTCCTCAGGGTTTGTGCCCTGTTTCTTGCCGTTTGTGAAAGTTGGGACCATAGATTTTCAGCTCCAGATAAAGAGATGAGTTCATTCTTTCTCACACCAAGGGAAGAGGACCCATACATGGAACAAATTTTCTATTACAGAGCTGTTGTTTCAGGTTGTTATACTCTCAGCTGAATGAACTGAGAACCTGCTGTCAGGAGGCAGAGGTCAAGTCACACCTCCCTAAACTTCCTCTGCTGCAGACTCAATGGGCCTTCTGGGCAAAACCACTTAGATCTTATATCTGAGAGACACAAAGTCTGTCTGCTTTTTCTTGCCTCTACTGAGTGCAGGGACAATCACTGCTACACAGTTATTCCTATCTTACTACAGGGAGCAGCAAGAAGGCTGAAGGTGATATGACGGTAGTGAGGAGACAGTGAGATGCAAAGCAATTTGCTTCAACTTCAGCTGAAGTCTATGAAGGGAAAGGTAGAAGAAGTAGAGATATTACCCTGAGGAGGTAAAGACACTAATACCTTCTCAATGCATTTTGTGGCAAGGGTAACTGTTGTCAATAAGTTGGAGACAACCACTGGGGAGCTGGACCATGATAAACTGAGGATGCTAGGAATAATTTTATAAAGAAAACAAATTGCCTGATAACTCTTCATTAACAAAGCTATGGTTGCCCCAGAACCTTTCAGAATGTAATGAGTGGCCACAACAGGGGTATCTGAAAAACAGAGAGGTAAGGTTTGGTGGGTCAGAAAGGACTTCTGTATGGAAAGACCTTATCAGAGGAGTAGGATGTTGTAGGAGATTCTCTCTGTAAACAGAACACATGTAAATGTGCGGGAGAGGGCGCCAGATAGCAAGCAGTAACTTCTGGCGTGCTAACATCTGAACGAAATAGGAAGAGAGCAACTAGTTTAAAGTTTTGGTTGAGGTTATATTTTGCATAGCCTGGGAGAGTTAAAGCAGACAACTGAGCATCCGTGATTTTGGTAGCTAGTGAATTCAATATTCATTGTAGCAGTCAGTGATATATGAATATGAACAGGAAAACCTGATTTCTGACATTCATGTCAGCAACTCCGCCCTTTGATCAGTTAGAAGAATAATCTTTGTCACTCCTCTATAATTAGATGTGTGGAAACAAACTTAGTAGGAAGTGCACAGATTCCTTTATTTTTACTGTGTCATACTAGTACTTCAATTACAGCCATGTGATACCAGTCTCTGCATTGAACTACTTCCTTGATAAACTAGAAAATTCACTTACAAGGACTCCCAATTGATACAGTTAGCATTGGCTGGCTGTGCTCCCGGGCTATGGAATTAGGCAACATGCAACTAGGTTACAACTTTGGATCTATTTACTTTCAGGGCTGTAGCAGTACAAGGTGCCTGCTCTTCGCTGACAGCAGAAACATTCAGGAAACAGGACAGTGGAGCAGCATAAAACAGGGTTTACTGACTCCTTTTGCCGTGGCGAATCCACTTACATGAAATGCGCTGACTGTCAGCTGCTTATACCCATCCTATCCTCAGACATGGAAGCATCTTCATGTTTGGTGGACTTTCAGAGTCTTCACCTATTTGTACAGGTTGCTGCTTGATGCAAAACTTTCACTGGTCTATCTTCAAATTCACATATTCAAACTTCAGTCTTATTTCACTGCTATTGCCAAGAAGATCTCAGTGCCTAGTGAAGATCTAGTGAAAATCTTCATAATTTGTCTTCATATCTTTCTTCCACCACTGCCTGCCTAATAGCTGCAATTACAGTCTTCACAAGCTGTTGTGGTGCTTTTCCTTACTATCCTTTGCAGATACCTCTAAACACAGCAGATATAGCTGTTATTTGTGCAGTTGATTCTAGTGATAACTATCATCCGTGGTGAACAGAGTTAAGGCTGGTACTTCACGTACTTCAAGTACATGAACTTCAGATTGTTTTTCCTTTTTTTTCCAAGGATTTTCATTTTGCACACAGCAAACCTCTGGAACAGCTTAAGATATCACTGGGCACCCACAAAGTCTTTTTTGTCATTTATTGTTTTTGCCCATGGACTAACAATGCAGCCAGTCCTTTCAGCTGAGAGCCAGCAGACAAGTGGCTACCAGCGATAAAGAGAAGGAAGGAGGAGCAAGTGAGAGTTTGACCTCACAATCTTTGTTTAGATTGCTGGCTCTTTTTAGTATTTCCTCTTGTTATTCTTTCAAGTATTTAGGGAAAAAGAAGGGAATCGTAGCCAAACCATTATGCGTGCTTATTCCATAATCTAAACATTTTTGTAGTCTCTCTTTTTTTCTTTTTTTCCTCATACCCTCTTCCTCCCCCAGTTGTTTAAATAGCTATAGAAATATACCACAGAAATGGAGACCAGAGGCTAAAATTTTTCATGATTTTACTCTGGGCAGTGGGCCAAGTAACAGGTAATTGTTGGCAGGACCACAAGGTTAGTTATGCATACTGCTTTCAGTCTACAGCAGTGATGTATGTGCACAAAATGAGGGTCGAATACAGGCCTTCAGGCAGTGTGTAGGACTTTTATAGCTCAATTATACTATATAGGCAAAATCCTTGAAAAACTTTGCTTTAAAATAGGGTGGGTGGCTGTTGTAGAACATTAATACCCTCAAATTCAACCTCTGGCCTTCTTCTGCATTTCTTGGTGCTCTGGTACTTGACAAAGTACTTAAAGACCACCCTTTTCTGTCTGATATTTGTGTCGGCTGGGTAAAGGGGAATGAAACACTTGGGCAAAAGCTAGTATTCAAGTAGTTCAATTACTAAATATCCAGCATGACATCAGAAATAAAACAAGGCCACTGCTGTTTCTTCTGTTGGTTATTTAGACAGGCAAGCACTAATTTGCATATCTGAACACATCACAGAAAAACACATCAAGGCTAGTATAAACGAGTTACTTTAAGGAGAAATTCTGTCTGGATGTAAGTAAAATAAAAAAAAATCACTGTGAGAACAATTAAACATTGGGATAGGTTGCCAGGGAAGTGATAGAATTTGCTTCACTGGAAATATTCAAGACTTGGCTTGACAGAGCCCTGGACAACCTAACTCGATGACTCTGCTTCCAGCAGAAGTTTGGACCAGATGGTCTCCAGCAGTTTCTTACAACCTAGATTTTTCTGTGATATATGATAATACTTCTAATCATCATGTTTCAAAGTTGGGGTAATAGAAGAATGTTGTTATTTTCTCTCATGTCAGGCAAATGAGGATTCCAGTGCCTAAGGAAATACTAACTTTATTATGAAATAGAAAAGGAAGGAAAAGCAATAGTTGCATTTTATTTATGAACATTATTGCAACCAACTGTAGTCAAAACCAATCTGGTAAATCTAATTCACATAGACAACCGGGAGAACACAGGTTTCTGCTAAAAATCATCAAAAGAAGTAATTTTTTTTTCCTTTTTCTATAGAGGGTGCTTTTAATGTAATAAATATGCCAATATGTTCAATAGAGTACAGCAAACAGCTAGACTTGCAATGATGAATGTGTATATGAAAGCAAGCAATTTTTTAATGAGTATTATGCTTTCCTGTAAAAGCCAAACAAACACTGACACTTAAATTGCCTTGAAAAAACACAGACTTATGAGTGATTTGAAAGAATTTATCAGTTCTAAGTAGATCACCATTATATAATAATGCTCAATTTAGAGCTAAAGGAAAAATTGGCTACCTTCTAATTTCTAGAGCTTAAGACTGTATTTTTCACTGCTTCTACAGCAAATCAGGGTGTTTGGCATTGTACAAATTACTGTTAACCATTTTAAGAGATGTAACAGACACTGCTAGCTTCGCCATGCGCTTGACATGTGTCTATGAGTTGCATGACAGTAATGCAGGAGTCACTTTCCTCTTTTTTTAAAAAAAAAAATTTTTTTAGCATTAGTTAACAGAGAATGTATAATAAAGCAAAGCTAATGCAATCCATTTTGTTATAAACAAACATATATTGGAAATAGTGGGGCCAGCAGGCTAAGGAAGTAATAGCTCCACTGTACTCAGCACTAGTGAGGCCACTCCTTGAATACTGTGTTCAGTTTTGAGCCCCTCACTACAAGACAGATATTGAGTTGCTGAATGGGTCCAGAGAGGGGCAACAAAGCTGGTGAAGGGTCTGAAGAACAAGTCTTATGAGGAACAGCTGAGGGAACTGGGGTTGTTTAGTCTGGAGAAGAGAAGCCTCAGGGGGGACCTTATTGCTCTCTACCACTACCTGAAAGGAGGATGGAGCCAGGAGGCGGCTGATTCCTTTTCCCAAGGAATAAGTGATAGGACAAGAGGAAATGGCCTCAAGCTGCGCAAGGGGATGTTTAGAATGGATATTAGGAAAATTATCTTCACTGAGAGGGTGATCTGGCATTGGAATAGGCTTCCCAGGGAAGTGGTGGAATCACTGTCCCTGGAAGTGTTCAAAAACCATGTAGATGAGGCCCTTAGTGACATGGTTTAGTGATGGACTTGGCAGTCCTGGGGTAACAGTTGGACTTGATGACCTTAAAGGTCTTTTCCAACCTAGTTGATTCTATAATTCTGTGTAAGTATCACAAGATACAGCAACTGCTATAAAGGTTCTAGCTAGAGAGAAGCCAAGCCAGGTAACAAGCTAAAAAAGCAGATTACTTCTTACCCACATTAACAACCAGAAGAGCAACAAAGTAAGCGTAAGAAAATCAGTGCAAAGGTAAGAAATATACCAATTAATTACATTTGCTCTCCTAAAGCACAATGAAAAACTCTATGTCCAGATATTGCTACCTAAATAAGTCTTGATAATTATTAATTGCTCAGATTCCTGCTTCCTGCTTCACTATAAGATGCTTGTTGCAATTTATATACTAGTCAGCATTACTATGACAGATCCTGCACTATTAACAAACATATCCTGACACAGCATGTACTGGAATGGGGTAACTGCCCTTGGAATGTGCTGGTGCCATTGAGTAGGTGAAATCCTTCTCTTGTGTGATGCAGGTGGGCTGGAGAGGAGCATGAGTCTGACAGGATTATAAGGATCAGTGGGTACCTCACCCACTAACATGATTAGTACATTGTGTCCTTTATTGTGAAAGCTTATCACTTGTGGCTTTCCCATGTCAGAAGCTAGACTTGGATAGATGCACTTCTGCTCTGAGCAGCTAAACTTAATGAACAGAAAAACATGTAAACATTGTGAGATCCATTTATTGTAAGTTAAAAACCTAGGAGTGCTAAGGTTTTTATAAAATTCTCTAGAAAGAAAATGAAGCAGATGGGACAATTACTTCTGCGGAGAAGGAGGGGAAGAGGGTGGAGAATATAAAAAATCCAATCTATTCAGCTTTCCTATGTGTATCTCCTTTTGAACTCTTGCAGCCCATTCAGTGTGCAAAACGGTTTAGCAAATCCCATTTCAATCACTACATATGCCTTCTTGGATAGACTCCTGATGAGGAGCTTCTCCATGGAAAATGGAGACTTGGAACAGGAAAACTATGTTTAAACCCCATGCTTAGTCTTAATGAATATACTTGGAATGAAAAGCAACCAAAACCATCTGTGCCCAAAAGAAGCAAATCCAGATGTCATGGGGATTTATTCCTCTCCTTCGTTAATCCTGTCTGCAGGATCATTCAGCTTCTGCAGCATATGCCTGCTGTACTTTTGAAGGGTAGTTTATAATATATGAACATTGGCTCACTTGGGAACAAAGTTTCGGTCACATCTTTGTTAATCAAATGGAAACAGAACTTCTTACTCCCCTAAGTAGAGTCACACTACAATTTACTTAATCAAGAAGAAAAAAATGACAGGTCTAATTTCTAGCTTTTGATGTCTTGCCTCACTAAAGTCTGTTCACAGACAGTGGGATGCTTTTAGACTTCCTCTGGTACTTGAGCTGAAAGCCTTTAATGCTGCCTTCTGAAAATCCTACCCTATAAACTCAGTTCCACCACTTGCAAAGATTTTTCTTTTTGTCTTCCCAAGCAGGTGTGGCTGCCCAACTGAGGCAGTAAAGAATCCATTGGATCTCTGACAGACATATTTTTATCCTGGATTTTCTGCTGAGATCATCATATTGAGCTGTGCCTTTTTGTTTGCTCTTCTGTAGCTGTGTGAGCAATAGGCAATGAAAAGTGCAGTCAACTGGAGTTTTATTTACTGGTTTCTATACGCCACCTCTATTTCAAGGTGACAAGACAAATCAATGCATCTAGTTTGACAATGAGGAAGCTTGCTTCAACAGTTAATTTACAAAGGCCTGTATCTTATAGCTGCTTTGATGTGAATGTCCTAACTCATTAAAATACAGCCCTTAATGATAACTGAGCAGGAATGATCACCTCTAGCTGTGTCATTTAACAGATTTCATAGCCTAGTCAGTAAGCAGAGAAGGAAATGGTGTTCGAATTTACAAAATAGGATTTGTGTATTTAGTAAACAAGAAAAGTTCAACGCATATAACTTATTTGAATTTACATACATACAAAACCCTGTAATTACTTGGCCACTGGGACAGGCAAATGAAGTATGCAACAGCTGGAGGCAATTCTCAGCTCTAGGTTTCCTTAATATATCAAAAAAAAATCAAGAATCACATCTTAAAGATTCTGAATTTCACATTCCTACTGAGAGTCTTCATTCCTTTCCCAAATGCCCTTAGTCCTGTGTCATGCCCTAACAGAGATTCCTCCCTAGTGATTCCCATTTGTTTTGGGTTTGCTGCACTTCCTTACTTTCCTGTTCTTCTAGATCCAGCTTTGCCCATCCAACCTTCCAAAAGCAGACGCCAGCTTCAAAGAGTCAGAAAGCTGACATCAAAAGAACAAGCTTAAACCAGTGTTCTTTTTAGGTTCTTGACATTGTAGGTGATAGGCCAACATCACTCTTGCAGTAAAACCAGAGAGGGAAGAAGAAAAGACCAGGGCACTTATCACCACAGAGCTTGAAGATAAACTCAAAGTTAAGATAAAGCAAAGTCTCTTAGTCCTTTCTTGTGAGGTTACTGTTTTCAGAAATTTTCAGATTTTATCTCTTCCCTAGAACATGGTAGCACTTCATATACTCCACATCATGCTTTTTCTCTTCATCTTGATAAAAGAAAGAAACTTCTTATAAAAAGAACAATCATTCACTGGAACAACATCTCCAGGGATATGGTAGTCTCTGCTGCTGGAGGTTCTCAAGATGCAATTGCACAAGGTGCTAGATAATCTCATCTAGGCTCCCTTTCCCATGAAAGACCAGATGATCTCTTGTGAACACTTTCAACCTGGGCTGTTCCATGATTCTGTTAATGAAGAATCTATTAAAATCCACTCTTGTCTTTCTGGGTTTTCAGTGCTTCTTCCTGGTCTCTCAGAATTAGGATAGTAGGCAAAGCGCAACCAACTCTAACTTTCTTTAAGGCTAGTTTATCAAAATACTATTTTGGGTACTCCAGCCAAAACAGTTGTGATTCTCTTAGGTTATCTTCTGCAGCTAGATTTTAAAACCTCCTTCCAACCTTTTGAAAATACCTGATAAGAACAACATTTTCCTGTATTAGATAGAAGAGATTCAGAATATATTTTAACCAACAACCTATCCTGAGAACAGGGCTGCTTTTATCTTCTGACACGTATTCTTGGTACTACTTTCTGCAACCTGGTTTCGGCTTTCAGACAAGAATGATTAACCATTTCCTCTAGCAATAGATAATTATTACTTATCTGTGATGGTTTTATTATATTTGCAGCTGTCTGTCAAGAGTGCCTTGTTATCCTGCTTACAGAAGTCAGCAGTCTTAAAATGACTACCTGCCTTTGGAGAAATCTTATAAAGTAGTTCTGGATAATTACTTTTCTCTCCCAGTGGATTTCATATACACTTCACTCCAATGCTTCTGGTTGATAACAAAATGTGCTTCTGAGGCAACCAAGAAAGTTGTGGGAGAGTACACACAGGATGAACCCTCTAAAGTAAAAGGCTCGGTTAAGTGCTGTTATGCCACATGTCAAAGTAACTCGTGCCTTGGCATGTCTTATTTACAATTAGACAAGTGTTGGTACACAGGAGAAGTAGCCAACAATATGGCAAAGATTTTGTCACTCCCTCTGATGAGATATCTGCAATTTATCAGCCCTGTGGTCACATTAAGGACTGTGTGTTTGAGTAACAACCACTGGAAATTTATTTATATATATTATTTATTATGATGGTATGCACATTTGCATTGAAAATGGATCTCGTTGTTATGTCTGTGGCACATCAGGGCTACATTACAGTTCCCTCCACAGGGAGATAATAAAGCAGTTGTGGAGACAACCTCCTTCACTCTCCCTCTCTCCCAAAAACAGAGTGGGAGTCTGATACAAAATAAGGCAGTGTAGTGACTGCGTACTGACTGCACTTTTGGGGTATGAGAGCTCCCAGTAGTTTCACTGTCTGCCTCCTGAGTAAAGACTATAAGTAAAGTTGGACTCTGCTGATGTAAGAAACCACCTCTTTCCTGATGTCAAGCTATTACAAGTGAAGTTGCAGAGGCAGTGGAGACAGATCTTCATTCCTTTGTTGGAGAGGAGGTGCATGTCCTGATCCTGTTCACCCATGAATTCACTTTCTCTATGAGATGGAAGTGTTCCATCATGTTGTCCTATAGGATATAATACAAAACAGGTGTTTAGAAAAGGAACTTTTGGGGAGACCAAAGGTAAAAACCCCTAAAAGATCAGGATTTCATAGGAGAAAAGGTTGGAAAATATTTGTTTTACCTCTGGTGGTATTTTTGTTTTGATTTTATTACTTTATCATTGATAGCTGCAATGTGGATATGTTACAGATCATTTCTATGTGTTCCTGACTTTGCTCACGTTTCTCATGGTATCTTTTTAAGACACTTAAGATAAAAACTTTGCCATTAAAACACCACATTTCCCTATCTTAAAAGGAAAATTATGGTCTTTAATTAGCTAGCATTTGTGAAATGCTTGGGGATCTTGGGGATCAGGTATTGCCAAAGTATAAAATGTTATAATTAAAAACACTATTCAGTTCTCAGTTTGTTTTCACCCTAGCTGTAATTAGACAGGGAGGTTTCCATCCAGTATGCACACTGACATCTGTTCCTGGGTATGCAGCTTCTGGGATTTGGCGTATTTTCTTCTGCTAAATGATGAGACAGAATAGCAATTCAGTTCACAGCTCATGAATTTTCCATAGTTTATCTCTGCAGACTCCTGGAGCTGACTTGTATATTACATATGACTGTACATTATGAAATGCTTCTCAAAGACATTTGATAAAAGATATACTACACTGAGCAGACCCCAAATTCTTCTCTAAGTTAACGCCTTTAAGAGGCACAACAGTAAACAGCATTTCCTCATCGTTGTCTACTCACACAGCTCAAAGACACGCTGTGAGTGAATTACAACATCCAATTTTCTGTGAGCAAGTGCGAAGCTCTCAAGCAGAGCTTAATAACCAAATATATTGATAATGCAGTCTGATCCACTTTTGACCTCTAGAAGTGCTGTTGATTTAGTATTATATTTTCAGCTATCTATAGACTTGTGAAATGCTGTTTTAGTGATGCTTTGGATGAACATGGTCTCCTCAAGGTAGTTAAACAATTGCTCTGTTGCATTTCGGCACAACCAGCATGTGGCCAGCGAGCATGAATTTATATTGAAGTTACCTTCAATCAGCTTTCTTGAGGGAAGAGGATGTTTAGCAGAATACTGAACTTGATGTTCAGTTATATGATGTTCAGATGATACCAGCTTCAATATTTCAAATCTGATAAAGTTTAGTGTTGGTTTAAAATGGTTTACAATTCAATCCAAAAATTTTTAACCATCCTTGACCAACTGGGTGGCAAAGTACTAAATTTACCTACTGCAAAATCCTTATGAGCAAAACTTAACTATGCTAGAGCCATTTCACAGCAAGTGACGGATGTGTACAAGCTGAACGAAAAGTATTTAAGTCTAAAATGCATAACTTCCAGTCACTGTGACAGCACAATCCATATTCATTGCAGCTCATCAACTCCATACTAAACATATGAGGCACAATAACACATGGCAAGCTGCCCATTTCTAGCCAGCTGAATTAGCATTATAAAACCAGCAAAACAGAAGAAAATACCTTAGAAAGTTGTAGAGGGTATAAAGTCTTGTTGAGACTATTATTCAGAGGCAAGGAGATTTGGGTGGCTGTTCCATACCATCTTACACCACTGTGCTGAGAGTCAGCAAACTGGTACTCTTGTACGTTTTAGGAAGTTGGTTTGATCATTGGATAATGTTTACTGAAGGGACATGCATTTTATTGCTTGCTTGTGTAGGTTTATCATCCTGAAATCGTAGGTTTATGATTCTGGAATTGTATATTAAATAGCATTCTATATAGGCCACCAGGATTCCCAATAAGATGAGCAGGAAGATATGGCCCTCAGTACTAAGACATATGAATCCCATGGCGTCTCAACATGCTTTGTAGGAGGCATCCTATTTGAAGGATGCTTCAGGTGGTTCTTTCATCTTGAAAAATGTTGGAGAATATTTCTAATGGACTTCAATCCCATTATACCAACAGCATGGATAATCTTCAAAGTAGCCTCCATGGCTACTTCAGAACATCTTAGCACATCTCCAGAGGGATGGAGATTTTAAGATAGGGGTAGCAAATGACATGTGGGCAAAAAGAGACAGTGCTGGGCATTTTGATGAGCCAAAGAAGAAACCTAGGGACATGTGTATCTAGAGGCACACTCTGCTTGCCTTGCAGGTGGATGTGTTCTTCATTGCCTCTGCAACTCCTTCTGGGGTCTCCTGCCACACTCTGAGCCTCAATTTACGAGACGGGTGACGGGCAACCTCGGGATCGCCTCCTGGGCACGGCAAGAGGGCTGCTGGAGAGTGGGGGAGAGAAAGAGGAGAGGAGGCGGCCGGAGGGAGGCGGGAGTAAAGGCCGGAGGAGCCCTCCGGGGCCCGACCTCCTTGCGACGACGGCGGCGGGCGAGAGGCGGCGCCTGCGAGAGGAAGCGGGCAGGGAGCGCCGGGCCGGGCAGAGCCGGGAGATGCTGTTAATGCAAGGAACTGTCAACGTAAGTAATGAACTTTTACTACTCCTGACAGTATTGATCTATCCTA
>JANHGB010041633.1:0-38830 GCA_026283785.1 Coracopsis vasa
GGTTTAGTGTGAGGTGTCCCTGCCCATGGCAGGGGGGCTGGAACTAGATGATCTTAAGGTCCTTTCCAACCCTAATTGATCTATGATTCTATGATTCTAAATGTGTAAGACTGAAGAACCTTTTGAGTTACCACTTTTATGCTCCACATGTGGGCTTCGATCATTTCACTCCTTCAGTTTTCCCACATGCCTCTGATATTTGACCACTTGAATTTGTTAGCATAGAGCAATTTAACAACTCAGAAAGCATCTTCTTGTTTTGGGGTTTGGATTTTTTTTTCCCCTCAAAATTCTTTCTTGATTTCTTGGACTGTGGATTCCAAACCCAGATACAAAATATCTGCCACAATCACAGTGAAAACTTTTGTAGAGATAGTGGAAACTTTTATGTGCTATGTGCTCCCTTGATCTCTCTAAGTATATATTCACTCCTTTTCCCTATTATCACATTCATCCTCAGTGAATACTTAAAGGTCTGTGTGTCAGATTTGAAGAGTTCTCAGGCATTTCAATGTCGACAAAATTTTCTCAAAGGAAAAATACTCTGACATAAACCCTTAAGATCCTTGACTGGCTTTTATAGTAATTCAAAAAGTACGCGGTCACTAATTAAAATATAAGTAATTGCATATGTTTACAAAATTTACAGAATTGCTTGAGATAGTCAAACAGCATGACACACCTCAATAAAACAATTCATTTCAGAACTACAAGTTTAAAAAGCAAGAGTCATTCAAAGACAGTCATCTGAATTAGTTTTCCTCTTTATTCAATGAATAAAGAAAAAAAGAGGAAGGATTCTTTTTCAGGAAAATTTAGGATGAGATCAAGTTAAAGACTGGTCCATTCAAAATAGGAGCAAAGTACACATAAATAGTAAGAAAGTATAGCCATAGGGGCAAAATGCTAAGAATTGAAGACTGGAAGATAGGCTGGAGCCAAACACAAAGCTCTCCACTCTCCACCATTCTTCCTGACTCTCCAATGAGAGGATTATCTCATCTCACAGAAAGATGGCTCAGCATCAGTAAGAATGTAATGAAGTGGGAATTACTGCTATCAACAGCTGTTTTGCAAACCGTATTTTAAACAATACTGTATTTTGTAAAGTTTATTTTGAGTTAGTGTCCTTCTTCCTTTTAAAAACTCTTTGGTTTACTGCGTGTTTCAAAACATAGTAGAAAAAAAGATCTTTTCTGATTTTTTTAAGCCTGCTAAGATTCTTGGTTGTCTATCAAATTTTCTCTACTTGAAACAAGGCAAACAAACCAGAAGCTGTCCTATTTGTAGGAGCTAGTATTAACACAGCGGTCATGATGGCTAAAACCAGGAGGAGCTGCCATCAAAACATAGTATTTGGTGTTTTCTCTCAGCACCCCTTCATTTTGGGTTGGAACTAGATGATCTTATGGTCCTTTCCAACCCTAACTGTTCTATGATTCTATGATTCTGTTTTCATTACTGAGTTGGAAATGCAGCAAGCATGTTCTTGCTGTATTATTTTATGTAATTCAGAAGAATCAGCCAGAGAAGTTACATTTGGTACAATAATATATATAATATATTTTTATTGCAGTATATGTCCCTTTCCATAATATGTCCCTTCATCTAGGGTCATCTCTTAAAAGCATGGGAAATAAGTTCCTCACCTCACACGCTTTTTTCTCTATAAAAATGTTTTCATTCTACATATAAAATTACAAGTGTTGTTTCTTTCTCCATCATCATTCACTGTTAGGCCTGCAGATTCTGTCTGTCTCCTAAAAACAAAACAGAGTGGTTATTTATATTTCCATAGACTGCTGCAATTTCAAAGGTTGCTTTATATCAAATAGACCCTTTCAAATGCATTGTCTGGAATTTATGCTAAGTGATGCATACAGAGCTGTTGCAGTGCCTTTATAGTTTTGCACCCAAATAACAGACTAGATACTTCATTTTTTGGACCTCATTTTTGTATCATTCCAGCAATTTGAAAAGTGGTAGGTTTGATGTGGTACAGCAGCTGGTATGAATTTAGATACAGATAAAGATGATGAGTCGCAGCTCCTACAACAAGCTTTTTTCTAGATTTTATTTAGAAAATAATAGCCTACACATATGTGGAGGCCATTCCTTTTCAGACAACATACATGTAGTCTACATCACCCATTTCTAAGCCATTTCAATTACTTCATCTTCGTCCAGCAGTCAGGTAGCCATAGCTACTATAGAATGCTTGCATAGGAGTTGGTGTTGACTATCTTTCTGTATTTCTTTTAAATGTATCACTGTTATTGTGTGCCCTTGGTTACATGACAGCTTTGTCACACAGGTTCATAGCCCCACTCATGGAAGCCAAAGTGGCAGTAAATTTTGCTTGAAAATTCACGTTGAAGTCAGCACATGACTCCACATTTGAATGTGGGGAAGAAACAGGCTTTAAAAGTGCATGCTCAGCTAATCACAGTGGAGGTAAGGAAAAGTGATTGAATTGTTTGGAGGCAAAAGATTTATGAGGTGAATTTTAGCTGCAGCCTTAATTGGATAAGGGAAATAATTATGGAACGGCAGTGCCAACAGAGGAAGTATGATTGCTCACAAAGTAGCAAACATGAACGATATGTACCTTCCTTCTTATAATATGAAAAGCACCAACCTTGTCTGAATTTAAAATTGGTCAGTCTGTCAGCTCAGAATCCTAAATGTTTATTAGCCCATTTTCCCTTCTAAGTTCCATTTCTGTAAGGCATTTAAATACATGCCTATCTTTAATCACAGAAAGGCTGCTGCTGAAGGCAATCTGAATTCCAAATTAGCCATATATATTTTAGTACTCTGCCAAACAGGAGCTTTGAATAACAGTATCAAAGAGTTGGATATTTTATTCCCTTTACATTGATTAACCTGAGATGAGTGTATGTCTCAAAGATACTGCCTTGGCTGGTCCATTTGTCATACCAACTATTGACCATCCCATGTTCTTTAGGGATGGCAGCTCAGAATAATATGACATCAGGAAGAGTGATTTGTTGTATCATTTTTCTGATTTGTGGAATCCACAGTCTCTTACATTCAGGCACAGGATTTGATAAAAGCTCTACTCTAGTGGTTCCTAGTATTTATGGTGTAATATATCTGAAAGGGTTGCAGTTGCCATCATGTTGCCTAATGCTTTTTTCCTTTTGACATTGAAATATATTATCCTGCTTGATACAGATGGAAAGGGCTGACTTGGTGAAGGCTACTGTATAATGCTGCAGCTAACGGCATGTTGACAATTATTTATAAAAATCAATAAGGGAAACACAGTGCTCAGGAAAGGTAAAGCCTTGAATTCCCTGTACACAGAAGTCCTTTAGCCCTTTCCTTGGGACAGTTACTTCTGCAGTTATAGGATAGGGCTGAGTGAACTTTCTTCCACTCCCTCTCTACCATCCTTCTTCCCATACGTATTCAGGGCATCTTTGCAAGCAGAAGGTTAGTTCTGTTTTTCCCAACTTCCTTTAATCCTTGATCTTTTGTTGAGGCTGCAACCAAGGAAAGTCAATTGGGAATATTTTTTTTTATTATTATTTTTGGTGAAAGCTGCCTGCAAAGCTGGAGACTAAACCCAGCAGCTCTTCACATAGAAAAGAGAACATCACAAGGGGCTTGTGAGCAGGAAAATTTTCAAAGTAAGTCGGATCATCAACACATTTTTTAACTTTCTGTATACCAAGTAACTCTAAGATAACCTTACCTTTCTCACATTTTATTTCAGCCCAGGCTAGTGGACAGTCTTTTGATCACTTGAAGTAGCATTACAGACAACAGCATTCTTCCTATACCTGGGGGCAGGCAGAGCTCACAGAGAAGTCTCTTAGTGCTTTGCAGAAATCCCATCTGAATGGCATATGCATCTCCATAAAACACCAGCCTGCTGTGCCCGTGGTCCAGCCTGTCCTTACTGTCTCAGCATTTCCATGATGACTTTCACAGTGAATACCCGCTTTCAGTGGTGGTTGTTTTTAAATTTGCTAACAAAGAGATTCCATGAGATCAAGGGATATGAAATGCAATAAAACCTGCTTGGTTTTGTCATGCAGGAAAGAAACAAATTTGGGCAACTCAGTAGCTTCTGTGTCCTGGAGTTCACCAACAGACTTATGGCACCACTGAATGTGCAATTCTGTGGAGTCACTGTACTCCTGCCAAACACCCTGTGGTTCCTCGGAGAGGAGCTTTGGTGAGCTGGACTGTGGTCAGGCCTGCTGGTATAAGGGACCCAAACCTGACCTTCCCAGAAAATTATTTTTTGGGTGTTTGATGGGGTCTGTTTACTGGTTACAAGCTTTGGACAGGAATTTAACTTTTGACCATTATGAAGCAGGTGGAAAAGGACAGTGAATGTAACTAACACAGCAAAAAGAGAGTGTGCAGCCAGCAAGACCAAGGAATAGCATACTTTTTATTATGTTCTGTCACAAATATGAGCCATGTATCTTTTCCTCAAGAGACACAAAACATATTAAAACCAGTATTGGATAAATACATACTTCACTTCTGCATACTGAAAAGGGAAGTAATCAATTTTCCCCAAAATACCTTCTATCTACCACACATTTGCTAAAGTCAACTTTCCACCTTTTTGAGTATGTGATACAGGTGACTAATATTTGGTTTATTTTATTAATCCAGATTTTTTTTCTTAGGTTTTGTTTAAGATTTTTTTTCCTCCTTTTAAGCGTAGTAGTCCTGAGTTCCAGATTAATTTTGTCTTACCCCAATGAAGATATGAGGATCGGTCCTTATGCTTTACTTTTATGAGCATTCAGATGATACTTTCTCTGCCTACTGCAGAAACCATAACCCCTCCAAACTTCACTTCTGAGAAGTAGTGGTTTGAGTTTGAATTATATATACTACCTGCTGTGCTTAGTGCATCTACAAAGTTAATGACAGCTATTTTTTCCAAATTGCTTTCTGCTTGTTTACTGCATGGAAAGAGTTGCAAAGTGATTTTAAATATTTAAAGAAGCAGGAAGATGGCATATTATTTAACAAAATTATTATACCTACCAGAATATTCATATTTTCATTACATTTGAAGTCTTCCAAATCTTGTTGCATCTTGATCTTAAATAAGACAATCTATTAACAGATAAACTTCTACATGCAAGTGAAAATGAGTAAGTTTTGGGCAAGCCCTTCCCAAGCTAAGGTTAAAGTCAATGCATTAGATATAAAGAGCTCTGAGCAGCAGGGATGAAAGTAGAGAAAAGGTAAGTTACAATGAGAAAACATTAAAAAGTAATGTATGAGACAGAAGGAAATGAGACAGAATAAGAAACTAGATGTATAAATTTGAGAAGTGGTTATGTAATGAAAGGATTAGTTTGCACTGGAGAGAAGACTGAGATCAGAAAGCAAAAGAAAACAGTAAGATCAAAAAGAAAGACGCTGAGTGTACAGGAGAGTGTGAAAATACTAGGCAGTGAGATAAGGAAAACAGGTACTAGAAAAAGGAAACTTCAGCAGACAGCTAATAATGAAGAGTGAAAAGCAAAGTTCCAAGTAAAATAACAAATCCAGAGAAAGAAACTGCCAAGCAGGAGAGACTGGATCTAAGAGAGAGACAGTCTACTCATCCCTAATGGTAGTAACAATGGTAGAAACTGTTGATAGGGAAGATGAGTGCAGGGATCAATTTTTTCCATTTTGTTTTTGTTTTTAATTTGGTATATATCTGCTATGATCTTATGAAAAAACAGTATCTGCCAGGTAATGACCTTTGTTTTCATTTGATAATTCTCATTAGATTAAGCGATAGTGATTGCCTTCTGCAGCAACCTGGTCTTGATCTAGCTCCTACCAACACCCATTCTAATTAAAAGCTTCTCTAATGGACTTCATAAACAGAAGAGTCAGACAATCTAGACTGCTGAATTAAAGACTCTGGCACTTTCCTGTACACAGAAAGGGAGTCAGCTTTTGTTATTTTAATTTCTAGAGAAAGATCTTCTCTGCATTCAGGAAAGCCCTTTTAAGTTCAGCTACTCCTGATACTTTCCACCAGCAAGGGCCTCACTCTCGACTCAAGGCTTTGTAACTCACCCCAGGGAGCTGGAAACACTTGTTGGCTCTTTCCCTATTCTGCAGATCTTCTGTTCAGGAGGACCATTTATAAGCCCCTAAAGAGATTATATGGCATTTACATACCTGTTCTCATCACACTGAAGAAAAAAATTTAGCTTCCAGACTAGGAGAACTAGGAGAATATCAGTCTGCAGTATTAAGACCGCTTTAAAGTCAGCCAATGTAGTGAACATTTTGGTAAAAGCAGCTAAGATTTTCACTCACTGTTCCCTACATAAACATCAGAATGTGCCACCTGAAGGATACAAACGAGTCGCTGGCATCTACCTTACACTGGGTGTAAGCCCAAGATGCTTTGTGCTGATCCACAGTGAAATGAAGCCCAGAATGGGCATCTGGTCTCAGCCGTTCCCATTTTTCTGCACCAGGTTTTAGGCTAAAACAGGTGGAAGAAACAGCTGGAAACCTTCTGGAGTGTCTTTAACGAACAATTCCACCAGGCTCAGCTGCACAGACCTTCTCTGGCTGTTAAACTCCTTTCACTTGAAATTTATATAAAGGATAAGCAGCTGCCAAATAAGCTCAAGACAACTGCAACAGGTGATGAGTCTTTCATTTTTTACAAGGAAATCCTGATCAGTCTGTTCCTGAGATAAAGACTCGCCACAATTCACTTCTAATACTAGAACAAGACGTGTGGATTATGTCCGAGATCCGCAATTACTTTCTGAGTGCTATTTAGCATTTGCAGAACATGAGTATGCTGAAACCTCTCCTTTCTAATGTTGGTTTGCATATTTTAGTCTCTGCTTTGTTAACACTCTGCTGGAATATGCTAATACGTTGATTAACGAGCTTCAAGATTCTGGTGTTGATATTCTGCAGCTTGCTTGAAATCTCACAGGTATGAAAAGCCAAGATGAAGCTGAACTATGTCTCTCCACAGGACTTTAAGCTCAGTGCAGTAAAATTCTTCACTGGTTACAGAATTATATGAAAGATTTAGTTAAATGTGTTTTGTACCAACTGTAACTTTTTCTCACAGAGCTTTTACAATTACTTTTACTAGATATTTATATTTCAGTTGAACTCAATGCTTCAGTGAGAATCAGGTCCTACAAAGAGCTAGTTCTAGCTTTTTAAAGTCCAGGCAAAGATATACAGCAAGAAAGGTAGACGGGAATACAGCTTTGTTCTCAAGTCGCTACTATCCCCTGGAGCAATCAATATGATTTTAAACTGTCATACAGTAGATGCTGCAGGGCTGTGCAGCTCCTGATTTGCATTGCTGCTGCTGCTCTTTGCTCATAGCTGTTACTGGGCTTTGGCATATCACAGTGTAGTACAGGAACTTGCCAGAGAAAAGGAGGCTCTCATTTGCCTGTCAGGCAGATCACTGGCAGGCTGGAGCAGCTGCAGTGGAAATACCTGATAATGTTGGCATAACAGGAGGGTCAGGCCTGTGGCTTGTAGTAAGCAGTTTGCAATCATAATAAACTACCAGTTGAAGTGGGCATTTAGCCTTGCTGAAACTGAATCATAAATACACTGTGTGTGGCTATCACAACATTGACAGGACTTCTAGGGAAGTTACTTCATTCTACATATTTATATATATTTATGTCTGTATATATATGCCCATATGTACAAATATTTAATCTAAAAATAGACTTTCACGAGCATGATGACTTACTAACAAGTATTTAAGTGCTGCAGATATGGTATTTTTGCCTCTAATTGTAGGTGTAGTAAAAATGGTTACCTTCTTCATTTACTGGGATGCTGACTCCATGTAACACTAATTGACCTACAAAGCAGTTCATAAAGGACAGCAGATCTGCTCCTCTTAACAACCTGGAAAGCAACTATAGTCAATTTTTTTCTTGTTCAAAGCTGCAAGGAAATAAAGAGTGAACACAGAAGTAGCCTGGGCAGATGTATACTGCAACAATATAAATGGGGAAAAGTGAAGTACTCTGAAAATTGGTGCAGTAATTTGTTCTGCTGTCTGTCAGTATGAACATCCAAAGCCAACTCAAACCCCTGTATCCTCTTTCCCTACCACACATCTTGATGCTGCAGAGCTTAATACTAGCATTTAAAGGTGCATTAGAGCACACTTCTTTCCAGTTACTCAGGAAATGCTTGCTCTTGTAACAGGGTTTAATTGCTTATCTTAATACTTCTGTGATGTATTTTATGGCATTGGTGGAAAAATATGACAAACATCACTGGGCGAGTTTGAGTTAAACCTTCCCACTACTGTCCTTCAATTCCTCCTGCATCCTTTCCTGTACCTCCCCCATCAGACACAATCCCCAAGGCTCTCTGGGCTTTTCACACATTTCCTTCTCAGTCAGTTTTCTATGATTGAATATCTCTTCTGAGCTGGAAATATTCAACAAATTCAGTGTAAATTCACAAACACTTTTAGAATATCTGAGCTATATTTTCCAGAGAATTTACTATTAGTATGGAAATGTTTGCTAGCCTCTTTGTGAAAATATAATAGTAAAAATCATTTATATAACCATTCATATCCATATTTGAGGAACAAATATTTTAGCACTAAAAGTATGGGTCATAAACATTTATTTGAAAGTAAAGTGAAAATTTTCAGAAAACCCTTGGATGTCTAGGCTCCATTTCAGTGATTGATAGGGAAATTTCTTTGGTATGTAAGTATTTTCCACATAGCATAACAATGACTTGTATTTACAACACTGCTGCAGTTGTTTGTATTATTATTAATGTGTTATTCCTGATAGCGATTAATGTGTTATTCCTGATGTGCCATGGAATACCACAATGAAGTTAATGTTATCCACAAATTCTGTTATATTTTAATACTTTCAGGTGTATACTCAAATATAATGTGTAGAAACTGAAAAGTAGAAATTTTCTTAAACCAAACTCCTTTTTAATAAGCACAGAACATCAGAGGTAGGGGAACATAAACAATAGCATAAAATACGTTGTAGTGCAGATGTTGTTTTATGGATGCTTCTCTTCCCCTTTGCCCCAGGCACATTTTCATCTGCTTGCAATCATGTAACATCCTGATAGCAACTACAGCAATTATTTAATGGATAAATTAATATTGGGCAAACAGACATATGAACTCTATAGATATTCTTGCTTGCTTCCTAGTCTTCTGTGTCACCTGTCATGCTTTGGTATTGTGCTGCTGTTCAGCTGAATTTATATAGTTATCAGTGCAATCTTAGTGTATTTGGCAGCAGACCAAAGGTAGAGAAAATGAACAAAGGCTTTTTGAAATAATGGACTGGGTTCTCAGTTCAGCCACTTTGGTTTATGCTAGTTGAAGTCCTGTTCCAATATCGTCAGTGTCTTCAATCAATCAATCACTATTGCTACAACTTTTGTCACAGCAACTGAATAAAAGCACTATCCATATACTCACTGAAAAGGCACTGCCCCTACGTGAGCCTCTGAATGCAGGTGTTGTTCTGTTAATGGTCCGTAGATAACCATCCAAAATTCAAAGTCTTTGCTTATTCTCATGAAAAGAATTACGAAAAGCTTATTCTTATGAAAAAAAAAATACAATGTCTGTGGTACAGATTCTGAACACAGTCTCTTGGTATCACCACCACTTAGACAACAGGATGAGTATTTTAGAAGTGAACTCTTGAGCTCAGGCAAGTTTCAGAAACATTAGGATCTATCATTTATTTGAGGGCTGGTTTTCCTATAAGTGGCTAATTAGTGAAGATGGATGATTGTAAATGGGTGCTCTTTCCTTGTATGTCTTTAAATTTAGACTTTATTAATGCATAGACTACAACTCTTTGTGAAAAATTTCCCCTTGTGGGAGTACTTATGATGCCACAAACAAAAGGTGATACTCGTAGGAGATTCAGGTTAGTAAAAAAAGAAAATGCCTTTTGATACACAAGTGTTTGAAAGAGCAGAACCATATAAAACAACAGAAGGCAGGCTAATGCAATTAGGCTGTTGCACTGACTATAGAGCTTGCTAACATTACGTATGAGTGTAAATGAAAATGGCAAGCAGTTCCTGCTTAAATAGTAAAAGAAGTGGTTAGCAGCTTTCAGAGGGAGAATAAACAGCTGAAATGATTTCAGCTCATTTTTAGAACAACAAAGCTCTGTTTGATGTAGAAAATAAATAAGCTAACCACCTTTTCACCCTCTTTGATCATTTAAGAGGCTCAATCCTCTAATTTCAGATTGCATGATTCGAGTATTACTAACAAGAGGAACAGAGGAAAACATATATATATACATACATCTATATTATGCTATGTATTTTAAAAGCATTTTATTTTAAAGTATAGAACTTAGAACTATAGTAATTACATAATTTTAGCACTCTCTCACACATATATATATATACATATGTAAGTAGTAATGTGAAGACAATCAGGTTTATAGAATAAGGATACAGCTTGTCTGCCTATTTTTTTCCCTGTGACAATTCCTAGGTTATAAAGTTTGAAGTTATTGTGTGTGAAGCAATTAAGAAGAAAGAAAGTTCAAAATAAGGAAGTAAAAAAGCATACTTTCAATTCTATACTTAACTGTGTGAACGAGGCATAAGGATTTCTGATATCACACGCTTTTCTGCAGTAAAAGGAGTAAATGTAGGATTATGCTGTCACATACCAGTCCTTACCTGATGCTTCATCTCCTTTGTGTACAGAACAATCCTTACCTACCAAGCTCTGTCTTAATCCATTTACTCTTAGGCAATAGCTGAAGATTTATCCCTATGGTTCAGACCTTCATAAGTCACAGGTAATAGTGGGTATACTGGTTTTAACATACATGACTTAATCTAAAGACAGAAGAGTTCAAGGAGAAATTGACATTCTTAAAACACTTTTTTTAAAGGATGTCTAACTGGCTAGCACTCTAAAATGATGGTACTTACAAGTATGGCTCACTTTTAAAAATCTTCTATTGCTTTAATTTATAAAGCGGTTGTTTCACGCTCTCCCAGTGAAATGAACTCCCAAGGGTAGCTGGGACCGCTGGGACCACTGGGACCACATTGACCACTGTGCTACTGCTTCCAGGGAGTTCACCAGGCTGACTCCAATGGCAGCAGGTCACTTACACCACATAAAACTCTACGTTTACTAGTTCCCTGACCCAGCAGGTACATGGAGGAGCTGCTTTTTTTTGTCTGTTGGAGCAAAGTACTGGCTACAAAGCACTGCCATCCTGTCCAGTCTCCTGATACAGGGGTCATTGACCTGCAAAAATGGATAGCAGCACCTTTGTGTTGCTAGGACCTTGAAATCGCCTTCAACATTAAGTTGGATTAAGGTAAGTAGAGAATAAAAAGTTGTCTACAGAATCCAAATGTGAATATTATAGTTACAAAATACCTAGCTGAAAGAAGAGTGACATTGCATCTTGCTGTGTTAAGATCTAATTCAGCAGGTCTTTCTCCTCCTTTTCTAAAGCAGGCTCATTCCCCAAGTTCTGTAGAAAGTAATTGGATATTCCTGTTTTCTGGCTATTCTATCTTTGTGTCATTATAATGCCCTTTTTGAACATCTCCATGATTAACTGAATTATTAATATGTCATCAGCCTACAGAGGGATATATGTGCTTTCTCGATTGATGAAACGTTTGTCACAGTTTGAAGCCCATACACACTTTGAGTTTATATTCCATATTGTTACCCCACACTTTGCGCACACACTCGGCATGATAAATAAATGCAGCACATTGCTGACATTTGACTCAGGGCAGCTTGACAACAATCAGTCACTTTGATGTGATAATGGATTTGTGGAGGCTGACCTTCAGCCGTGCCTTAAAGAGCACCTCAGCAAACCACACACAGACACTGAAGCTGAAAAACAAAGAAAAGGGGTTTAAAGCAGTGACAAAGAGGTGAGTGCAGATCTGTCATGTCTTGTGGGTTTGGCAGATGATTCTTTGATTCTATGGTGACATGACTGACACCTGTGTTCTACTGTCACCTCAGAAAGACTGCTTCCCTATCTTTCTGCCTAAAAGCTGGCATATCTGTGCACTGTCTTGTACTTGCCTACTAGAGTTATATATTCTTGCTCCTCAGTATGCGGCCAGACCATTTAATGAGATATAACAAAATGTGACTGATGTGGATATCTTGCGGTTTGTCTTACCTTTCAGCACTGAGGAACAACTTTTGGTATGCCTTTCAACGTATTTTTTCAGGCCAATTTGAGTTATTTTTGGTCAAATCTCTATGGAAAAATGACTTTGTGGTTCTACAAGTAAATTAAAAAATATTTTAAAAACTTGGTTGGCATTATACAGAAAGAAAGGTATGAAATGTCCATCTGGGAGAGCAGAGTGAGTTAAGAAGAAAGATTTCTCTCCTTAGCCTGGAAGGTTAAGATACTTCACCAACTATCAGCTTGAACAAATATTTAATTTGTTTTTTATATTTGAATTACAGGACAGCATCTGCAAAACAACACAGAGCATATCTCTGACCTCTTGCTCCACTTGTCAACTCAGCATACTGGATAAGTGACTCTCATGAGAAATGAAGATTCAAAGAGCAAAGGATTTACTAGGAGGTAGGTGACCCTGTCACCTCTCCATTTGTATTAACTATGTCCCACAATTTCTTATTACCTACTCAACTTTGTAGCTGAATCCAGACATGGGTTTCAAGAGCTTTTTGGGAGAGGAAGGGATTTTATTGGCATGGGGGTGTCTCCCATAATTTGGATGAGGGCTTTAATCTCTGAATAATTGGAATAAAGGGATTTCTTTCCTCAGTTTGTCAAGTCAGATTTCAAATGGTGTTTTACTAAATGTGAGAATGGGAGAGCCTGGAATCAAGCTGGAATTTTGGTGACTAAAATGTTTACAAGGACAAAAATTGGGTCTATTACATACTAATACCTTGAGAAAATTCTTCCTGTCGTAACTTAGGTCCAACAGAAGGAAAGGGAAAAAGAAAAATGTACCAGCCACACTCCACAGTTTTTAAGTAGTATACAAAAAAAATCAAATAAATTAGAAAAAATTTGTCCTCCACAGTATAAATCTGTACAACTTGTTAGAGGTGCTACTTGGTCTCCGGATGACCAGTCTGAAGAAAAAGCCCAAACTACATTTCTGCAATCTGCTGATCACACTGATCATCTTGACAGGTTCACAGAATGTCTAATGTAGTGCAAGAAAGAAAAAAGTGGCTTCAATGGAAAAGTAAATTGGTTGTATTCTGGGGCATACCCCAGCAGTGGAAATCACTTTGGTTTCGTCAGTTGACATAAAAACCCTAACATAATTAAAGTGAAACTGAATTCACAGCAAACACTTGCCTTTTTCTCCACACTTTTCATATCAGCTAGGCTATGAAAACTTTTGCTGGTAGCTGGGAGTTCAAATGAAAGCTTTATTGATTTGAAGCTTAGGGGACTCCAGTCCCTTCTTCAGTATAGCCGTTACATATTATTTCCCTGAGATACAATTGTCTAAGTCAGTAAGAAAGGGGAGATGCTATGGAATTATAACAATTTCTAATATATCCTACACAGCTCAGAAACTTCCCACAAGCCAGTAAGCATGCACATTACTAAAATTGATCCCAAATTAGCAAATCTCTCTAATTGGCTCTTCCTGTCTCTCATCTGCATCCCACGTAACTGAGGAGACATGAATTCCTGTCTCCTTTCCATCTCTGTACTCCTTTTAATAATGTGCCCCAGACCTCTTTCATCTCCTTCCTCCTATAAAGGCATGGCCTATTTCAATTTAAACAGGACCCACTTCCCATTAGCAGAGTGACACTGCATTAATAAGCCACTGCATTTATTATTACCTGCTCTGTGTCTAAAGCATCAAAGATACTTACGGTGCTTAACTTCTCTGAAGTCAGTGATTCCCATGTGGCTAAATGATCTGCGGCTGAGTGCCCAAGTGCCCAATTAAAAACCTCATGAGCTTCTCATAAGCCCTATAACCACTGTTTTTACCTCACCCTTTTTGAAATATTCCTGCCCTCAGGCAGGGCTACCATTTCACACGCAGTTAAGCTTTAAGGTCTATAGCAGGACTTTGAAATCCATCTGAACAGCAGACCAGAGGATGAATGTTTACATATTCTCCCTGACTCTTGGTTTACAGAGAGAACTGAGGAGTTTATACAACCTCTTTCCAGAAAGCAGTTTACTTACACAAAGCCTTACACACGGCCAGTAAGAAGTAAGGACTCTTGGTGAAGGAATTTTCTCCCATACAGCTGTCTCTTAGCTGACCTTACTCCCTTTTATATCAGTGAGGGCCATGGCAGGTCTGTGCCCTTCTTTCAATAACCTATGTTGAGCTGCCCACTGGTAGCTGCAGGTAGATTTTGTTTTCCTGTGCTTAGCTGTCATTCTTTTCTAGATTAAAAAGAGAATTCTTTTCCACAAGTACTTTACTAATTGTTGACACAGTACTGAAAATACTCTGACAATAGCAAACCAAACGCACCATTTTCTAAAGAACACCAGAGATATTCAGGCACACACATGCTTATTCTGTTTATTTTCATGATATTTTCTAGCATTTTATCTTCAAGGCAGTAAGTGAGTATATTTGCCATACATTGCATCTATATTAGTCTTCCCTACATGATCATTTCAGCTCTGTGATCCATAGTGATTTACAGACTCTGAGGCATTCAAAAAGAACCTCTTCTAGTATGATCTTCTGAAACTACAAGGGTAACTAAAAGCTTTTCACACTGACTAGGTAGTTGAAAGTTGGAAATTTTATTACAGTTTAGCTGAGCTATGGAATGAACACACAGTGCACTAGATACCTCATTTGTAGGTGTATACATACATGTATATATGCCAAAATCTGTCTTCACTTATAGAAATTGACAGAAAATGAGTACAAATGCATGCACAGATACTGTTTTTCATTACAGCTGTTAGAATTATGAAATCTTTTCCTTTAACATCTTAGGAAAAAAGATAAAGTTGTAACATTACAATGTTGTTTATATTTTCTAGTGTTCAATGTAGATTATATATTATGTCTCTATGTAAAATTGACATTGAATTTACCGTGAGATTTTTGGGGAGGGCTTTTGATTGACCCTTATTAAGAACCCAACTGTCTCACACATACATGCTGAAAACTAACATAGTGTAACAAAAACTATTCATGACTATACTTTATGAAATGAGGTATACACAAACTGCTTCTGTAGGGTCTTAAATTTTACGAACTGCTGATTTGCAGAACTAATCATGTGAGTAATACTATAATCTCTCATGGAGAGCAAATGTAATAAAATAATGATTTAATATAATTGAATCACCTTGAGTCTCACATCCAAATAAAATTCTTGAGTAGAGTGAAAAGAGCTGAACCTTAGGTTGGAGAAGAATGAACCAAAGGAGGCAGAAAAAAGAGAGTAAAATGATTATTTATTGCATCAGGCCTAATAAAGATAATTAATGATATCAATGTTTACAATTTGCTTGTAGTACAAAATAAAGAAAAAAGTGATTCAAAAAGGCAAAAAAATGACAGCTCCAGGTAGCTTTGAAATATTTTTTCACCAATCTGGTTAAGATCAGTTTTCAGTTCTTTGAAACAAATCCTGTGAACTTCAGAGAGCAATACTCAAGGGCTACTGAGTCAAATCCCTGGACTACAGAGCGTGCTATGAAAATACAGCATTGGGATTAGTGGGACCAGTTGAGGGTCTCTGGGTCCCATTCAGCAGGCACAAGAGTAGTGATGGAAAGGTATTAGAACCATTCATGTTTTGTGGTCAGCTAAACATTCAAGTTTTGGTTTGCTTAGTCTTCTAATGGAGAATATTTTCTTTTGCAGCTTTCACAGAGGGACAAAAACCTGAATGGAAAAAGACACCTAGCTCTTTTATAGAAGTTATTTTACCAAACTCTGAAATTTGACACAGTCTAAATAACCAAACATAGCTCCATTGACTTCTATGAATCTATGAAACTTGCAAAAGATGAGGACCACGCATTTGCTAGTTGTCGGCAAAACAGCACGAGCAAAGCCATAAGTATCTGTTTAAATTGGATATTAAACTTTTAAAAAGGTCAAGATAGAGCTGAATATGTGATTACAATTAAAATCTGAAAGCTAACTCCTTGCTCTCTCAGTAGAAGTACAAATGAAGCCTGGCTTCTATTAATTTGCTTCCTACTTAGTCTTTGAACTGGACCTGACAAGCACAGACACTATTTTATTCTATAGCAGATCTCTACATGGCAGTTCTAATGGGTTAACAATTTAAAAGAACCAATTTGGTGAAGAATATTTTCCTGTGCTAACTAATTCCTCATGCCAGAGAACGAATGTGGCCATACTGACAGTAAATTATCTGAAAAAGAGGCTGGCACTTTGAAAGTACAGAAATTCTGTCACCTTACATGGCACTTGATAATCATTTCTAGCCTATAGGCATAACATGTTATACAAGCTAAAGATCAACCTTGTTTTCTGAAATCTTCAGAGGGCTTTGATATTTGTCAGCCAAAAATTACTATTAAAATGAAAAAAAAGAAAGAAAAGGAATCAGAATTTAGTGCGATAGGCCTGAGGATTACAAATTAATCACACTTTGTCTTTGTAATCTATTTTGCAATTAGGTTGGCAAAGACTTCAAATTCTATGGTGCAGCTACATATAAAATTCAAACTGATTAAGAGAGTGGTAATGCAGTGATTTTTTGGGGGGAGGTGCAATTTTTTCTTTTTTTTTTTATGCTTCAAGGAAAATGTTCAAGATTTCTACTGGATGATTCTGGAGACAAGGTAGGAGCCTGCAAGTTTAATTAGTTCTTTTCCTTTCCCATTGACAGTTTTGTGGATTGTGATGTGATCCTAAAGATGTTCAGGAAGGAATCTGTCGTGGCTGACTGCTCTAGGGCAACAGGTGGGCATTTCTTGGGTCCAATTACAGAACATCTGCTTTGGTGGCAGAAGTGGAGAAAATGCAAATTGTTGCAAAGTAGCAACAGCATCTATGATGTATTATTGAAATAATTTATACTAGGCCCTCAGTGTGGAAATGGCCCATGGGAATGTTAATCAGCACAGCTACTCAGAAGCTTTAAGCTAGATGCTTTAGATTGTTTTGTACAGCTTAGTAAAGATTTGTGGGGTTTAAAATATTTGTATATTCTAACACTTTGCAATACATATTAATCTTCAAAAAAGACCACCATCTCAAACAACAGAAGTTGCAGAAGATCTCAAGGAGTCAAGTCTTTCATTTAATTTACAGAAGGTTGAGAAAACTATAGCAAAATTGTGTCATAATTAATACAGACATAGTTAAGTGAATCATATAATAACTTTTTTCTATTAGCGAAGCAATACAGAAGACAAATGTTCTCAGCTGGATGCAATATTTCTGGATAACAATATTATAGTTTTTAATTTACAGATTATATTTTGGGTGATTAATATTGTCAAAAAGATAAATAATCTGTGTCAATATAAATACAGATTTAGAAAATAGTACTTAAGGGTTTTACCTAGTAGTTGTATATCATTGTCAAATATAGCAAAACCTCAGTGACTACAGGCACAAAGTTCTGCTATGGAGCAGAACACCGCTGACTAATGTACAACTTACTTACAGGCACATTATTATATTTTATTTGTAAATTAAGCTTCTGCCTCTTCTGTGATTTTAAAGACAGAAATATACTGTTTCTGCTTTCTCCTCTGCTGCTTCAACCTCCATCTGGTCTGCTTTCAAATGATTGCCATGAGTATTATTTACAGATGGGAGGAATCTGGGACTGTGCTATATTGATATGCATTGGTATTGATTATTTACCTCCTCATTTGAGTCACTTCACCTCAGTATCATCTCTCATTTTTCTCAGAGGTCCGAAGAACATGATGAAAGCTGCCCCCCTTAATTTGTACCAGAGCCTATGACTCAGAAAAGGACTTGGACATGTTCTTAAGTAAGTGCTTTGAAGAGCAGGGATAGGTTAGGCAGGGGAGAGACGGAGGCCAGGGAAGTTTCATCTGCCGCAGCAGAGCAGCTAACCAGCTCTGCACTGATCAACCTCATAATGCCACACTGGGAAGGGGAAGCTACAGTGAAAACCTGATTCTCTATTTCATTTCACAAATGAAGATATGAGGTACACAGAAACTAAATCCCAGAGCCACAAAATGATTTCTCCCAGTGAAATATGTGGGAGTTGAACATCTATGAACACTTTAGAGTATCTAGGCTCAGTAACTTGCTGAGATTATTTTGAAAACCTGTGACAGAGCAGGGACCATAAATTTAGTACTGCTGGGTTGCTTTCAACCTTAGTTTTTACTGTTTTGGGGAGGATTTTTGGTTTGGTTTACTAGCAGCTGGACAGCAGCACAGCTCCTTAGTGTAGGATACTTCTTCCACCTTGTCTCTGACTGAGAGCAACAGCCCTTAGTTCTGCTTAGATGATTTTGTAGGAGATTTTTTTTTTTTTAATTTTATTTAATAACATCCCACTAAAAACTCTGGGAATATGGTAATCCTAATAACAAAGAAGACTAATTTAAAAACAGTCATAAAGTGGAACTGCTGATTCATTTATATTCCTTAAAACCTACCTGACTACCAGCTTCTCTGCTTAGAAACAGGCAGAAGAGAAAAGTTGAATAACTTGAATCTGGTTAAAGTAGTCTCCTCTCTGACCCCCTCTGCTCAGACTGTCAGCGTTGCAGGTTGAGTCTGCAAGTAATTTCTTTTCTATCTTGTCATCGGCTGTGAATTATGTGCAGTCTCAACCCTCTCTGACAATACGCTTAAATGCTTTGTTAGCTCCAGGCCTGTAAGACTACATGTGTAGCCGGTGACTAGAGGCACTGGGGATAGAGCAAGCAATTTCAATCCCTAGACAAAAGAAGCAGTAATTCTGTGCTGACTTGCCCTCTGTCTGCTTCCTTCAAGCTCAGTAGTTCTCATCAGTCCCTAGCTATTTCTACTTGTGGTCCAGAATATCTGCTGCCCAAATAACCCCAAAGTCAGCCTCTGGAGAAATTCAGCAAAGTCCTGACACATGACTCGTGAGTAAATGGCTTAACTCAAGGTAAGATTTTGAACCAAACAGTATTTCTGTATTTCATGAAAAACAAACAGCAAACCTTTCTCTTTTTGCTCAATCCAACATATGCAGCTTTCTCAAAATACTTAACAATTTAGCTGAAAGTGACCTTGCAGGAAAAGTGAGTTAGCAGCACTGTGAATTAAAAATAAAATAAAAAAATAATTTAATAGGATGATTGACAGTAGAATATGTGCAGATTTCCAATGAGTATCTTGTAGTTTAGGAACACACAATTTCAGCATTTCCTGCTGTGTTTCCCTGGTGAGCACCATTCTGGCACCTGGGGACTGCAGAAGTAAAGACTTCCTTGCTTGGATTGCCACCATGAAACGTCACCATTCTCCCCCCTTCTGTGAACACAGAATTGACTGCTAGGATTGCAGCATCAGGCCCTAGTTCATTGATTCTACTCTTCTGGAAAGGAGTTAATCTGAAACTGATGACAAACGTATCAGGGAGTATTCACTGAGATGCTGTCCAAATTTAAGTGTAATTGAATATAAGAAAATACTAAAATCACCCCATTTTGAGCAACTAGACTTCAAATGGGCTTTTCTCAGAGGTGATTCAGTGGAGAAAGTAGATCTTGGTACTGTGTTGCTGCTAGGAAGAGTGTTTGTCTCTCCACTGAGTAGCAGAGAAATTTTGGGGAGATGACCTGGCTAAGGTCAATGTGTCAACTGAATAGCTTAATTTGTTCATCTTCCCCCAGCAGAATTACAGGCTAGGCCTCAAAGCAGTAAGATATTAATTACAGCAGACCAATTATTTGTCTTTGCAAACTGCATGACTGATGATTATATAATATTATTTTCTACAGTAAACAATGTTACATACCATTCTGCTTCTCATTTGCTTAGTTAGGCAGCTGAAAAAGTCCCTTTTCTAGATTCACTATAAAAAGGGATTAAGCTGATGGGAGTTTTATTGCTTGCTTTCTGTTATATGCAGGAACAGTGAGGTGAGCTGTTGCTGTGCTCTTCTAGAGAAAGGTCAGTTAATGAATGGCAAAATGGGCTCTGTAAAATCCAGCTGGCTTCAAGTTTTTTTATCATAAATCACATCTTTAGGTCAAGGGCTTCTGATCTCTTACAAGGGCAGCTGCGGAGAACATATAGGTACATTAGTAATATTTGTCTTCACTTACAGGTTATCATCTAAACCATAGATTTTGGCTAGTCCTGAGTGGAGAGAAAAGCAGAGGTGAAGGACTGTTTCCTGTCATCTAGATGTTAATTCCTATCCATGCATTCATATAAAACCCTATAATGTAAGATGATTCCTCATATGTTTCAAATATGTGTATGCGTGGCCACACAGCTCCTAGAGATACCAGACGTATGCCGGCATCTTCTGGTCTTGTCTGCGCAAGGACATCACAGCCCACAAAATTAGTGTCAATGACTTCTGATATCCTTGCAGCCAGACAGGACCATACCATATAGACACAGCATTAGCTCCTCTTGCATTTCAAAGTTATTATGTTGCGTTGCTGCCTGCCCTAATGTGTGATATTGAGGACCCTGGGGCCATATGCTGTCAGCTGGGCTCTCACTGCTGCTGAGTTGAAAGTGGCTATTAGCTCCAAGCAGGGAGGTATTTTCAGGGAAAGCAACATTGATGGATCTTCTCTCTGACATATTCTCTGACTATGTCTTAACATTTTAGGGACCAGCAGATGAGATGTTAAGCCTACACTTTTTGACAGGGTCAATGTAGTGGAAATAATGTATCTCTGTAAGCAGCCACATAGTGTATGAGTCTACGGTGCTAATGAGTTAGATCCTCTTCTTCTGTGTAAGTGGCCTAACAGTCTTCCACTCAACAACATATCTGACTGAGGCTTGCATACTCTTATAAGCCACTGAAGTTAACACCCTGTCATACATTATTCCTGCCATATACAAACCAAACCTGAAATTCCCATGCAAAAACAAAAGCTTTATGAATAAAAAATGATTCTTAGCTCCATTATAGTTCGTGAATTATTGATGATGATGGAAAACATTGCTGAGCGTTTTTGACCTGTATCAAGTACAAAAGGGGAACCATGGGTAAACAGAGTTCTCAGAAAAATTCAAACACCTGGTTTAGATACAGAGTCTGCTATACAAGCATCAGCCACAAAAAGCAAAACAAAATAACAAAACCCCAACAAAACAACCCCCAAACAAAACTTTCTTTTTTTAGCTTTGGAAGGGCTGCTTTGCTTTAAAATATGTATCACCAAAAGGCACTATTCAGTGCTCAGTTTCAGTATTGTGCAAAGTGTCAGCAGGTCTGATGGACAGATAGTTGAGAAAAAAGCCCACAATCCTAACTAAAGCCTTTTGTGCCAGTGCTAGTCAGTGAAGAGACAAGAAATCTGACGTGGCTGTGGGGGATCTCCGACTACAGAAAAATGTTAACGCGTAATTCTCCAAGTGAATGGACTTAAAGGCCCGTTAAGAGGGAGCGTACCTGCAAATACCTGATATTTTCATGACATGAAACACTGTGAGCTTGCAAACTGTGTGAAAGGTAAGAATTTAATGGTACTCATTCTGTTGTGACACTGGCTCGTACTGTTTGTTTGCTGGTGACAGCTGTGCCCATCGTACAGCTCAGGAGTGTAACAACCTGCAACAAAGCACTGAGGAATAAAAATTTGTATTCCTTCATACAGATGGGAAAAAAACAAACCATGTTTTCTGGGCTGTATCTGGGGAATTTTGCCTTTGTACCACTCATTTCCAGTGCAAACCCAGATGATTTTGATTTATTTCGTGTCCTAGGAGACTTCTTAGCTTTACAAAGATAGCCAAACACAGAAAATTAGTTAGACTCTCTGAGTTGAGATAGGTTAATTTAATTTTTATCTTTCTTCTTAAGTGAGGAGAAGGATAAGCCAGTGCCTCTTAGTCCCTGCTTGACATTTCTGAATAATGGGATGGGTAAGTAAATACCTATTTCGGTCTTGCTGCTTTGGTTTAGTGTTCCACTTACATGACAATACTGCCTTTACCAATACCAACTCCTGTACTGAATTAAGTGCTATTTAGCAAACACATAGTGAATAAAAACATTCACAATATGCTAATTATATGACTCATCATAGGAGTTAGTTGCCATCATTCCCAAGCAGACATATGTAGGCATCACGAAACTCAGTGCTGACATTTTGGTTTTAGATTTGGTAGCATGCATTTCTAAATATTCTCTCCACTGGGCCTCCAAATGCTTTTCCAGATGCCGTGCAATCTAAAGGGCACTAAAAGCCCATCTTCTGTTATTCTTTTTTCTTCCTATTTCTTCTACGCATCTTCTTTCTGCTACTGTTAGAACATGTCTATCTTTGTTAGATGGCCATACATTCCTGATTTTATCAACCCTTAGACCATCTATCATAAGCAAATCCACAATTTCCTATGTAGAATCCTTGTCCAAGTACTCTGTTGTCCTTTACGCCAGTTGCCTGCTCCCTAGCCTGCAAATACCCACTCATTCACATCTTATGTATTTCTCACAAGCCCACTTTCTGGGTACAGTCTCACTGCCTTTTTTAATTCTATAAAATGAAAAAAGAGAAGGGATTAACAGGGTGAGGAGATCAGACATTTCTTCTCTCGATGAGAAGCTTTCTCTCATTTCTTCTGTTTTTATCACTGATTAAAGAAAAAAAGTGAATATGAGGGGTTAGTTCTCCTAGGTTACACAGTTTTCCCAAAATTGCAACTGCTCTCTAGATTTGCTCTTATGTATACATGTCCTTGCATTATACAATCCTGGTTGAGACAGGGTTCTTGCTCTGTGATGTACAAATTCAGTTTACCTGAGAGGTTTAAATCTTTAAAAAGTCTTTAGCTGTGAGAAAGGATTGTTGTCTCTTAAATATGTTAGTGTTCTAATAAATTAAAATCATCCTACTTTACACAGTCCCACTATGGATGTCTTCCTGCAATAAGGGAAGATGTACAGTTTTAGATACTTTTGGTAGTTTACATTCCTCAGACTAGGCTGCAAAATATCAAGCTGCTGTTGACAACTTGCCAAGAAATGCTTCTTGTTCTTTTTCTCTTCTTTCATTTTAGGGACTGGGAGACATTATTTACTTCTTGAGAGGTCCCTTGTCAACTTTCCTAAAGAGCTTGAAGAGAAACTATAAGCCATGAAATGCCTGGGTAAAAAGAAATATATTTATCAAGATCTAACAGCTGGATGTCTTGCAAGATGCTATGATCTGTTCCCAACTTATTGTTTGTGCTTCAGCATGGCTTAAAGCTGAGTTGCTTTTAATTGGTTTTGGATCAGGCACTATTATTTATTCATTGCATCACAGTGGTGTTCAGGATCTCCAGTTCTGGAATTTTATCCTGCTGTGTGAGAAGCCACATTCACAAACTAGAAAGTCTCTTTGTCATTGAAATTATCTGTCACAGCATGACTTATTTTTCTAAGAGTTACCTGAAAACCTTAGCTATTATTTCCAAAGTCCTATGCAGAGTAATTTCAAATTAAAACATATAACTAGTAGGAGCTAAAACAACCTTGCCAATGTTCTAAAATGAACAAGCAAAATATTTTTATCTGCATGACTACCTACGCAAACATACATATATCTATGTAATTATATGTCATTCCAGGATCCACCTTACTATGTTTACAACAATGGAGAGGTATTTACTTGCAAAATGTACGGATATTTGCTGATTGAACTGCTCTGTAAGAGCTTGAGAAAGTTCTTTTATTTTATTGTCTATGCTTTATGTTACAAAGAAAGAGTACTGAAACACAACAAGGTAAGGGAACAAAGGATCCCTGTCCACTGAGACCCTTGTGCTATTGTCTGAATTATAGGATCTTCTGGGTGACTACACCCTTCATGGGGTTAATAGATGGCAGGTCCTAACATGCAAGACTCCTTTATTTAATTAAAACAGAGACATGATCCTCAAATTGTGCACTTAGACTGTATTATGATAGTATCCATATCCTGCAAAGAATAAACACTACACTGTAGGGTCTCCTTTGGCTGTATATATATTACAAACAAACAATTTATTTCAGATATTCTTGATAAGATTTATCAGCTCTTGTTGGTAATTTTCTTACTTCGCTTAGCAGGTTTGAAAAACTTTTGTCTACAGCCCATAATGCCCTGCAATATCATTTCAGATCTGCTCAGGGAAACCTTTAATGAACTAGAAGCATCAAGTATCACCCTCTTTCATATAGCAGTTTAATATTCAGAATTAATACTACAGGCAAATGCATTAGATTTCCTTGATGTTTATGAAGTTGCTGTAAAAGCAGATGGATAATCACTATAGCAACTTAGTACATCAGGAGAAAGCCATTGAAAAGCATTCCATAATCAGGACCATGACCTTGTCAGCTCTCGCTTTCAATTGCCTAAGCAATATTTTTCATCTGTTGTAATCAGGCAAATTTGTTGCATGTCAGTAAACCTAGCTGGACTATCCCAAAACACTGTCTGTGTTGGAGAGAGCAAATCTAAGAAAGGTCATGCATCTCAATTTTAGAGATTTTATTACATTTTCCCCTATGGCATCTCATATAGTCCTGTATTTCAAAGTTAGTACACTGAAATAATGAAGTAGCAAGTGGATATTACGTATTTCAACTTTAGTAAGACTGTGTCTCAAACTTCTTCATAGGCAAGCTGAGAAAAATGGGGCTAGATAAATGGACCACAAGGCAAACTGAAACTGCCTGACCTGCCAGATTCAGAGGATTGTGATCAGTGGCATGACCTCCAGCTTGAGGTTTGTCCATAATGGTGTAGTCCAGGGGCTGATGCCGGGGTCAGTACTGTTTAAAGGTATCACTGACTACCTGAATGACAGCACAGAGTACACCTATGTCAGGGCTGCAGATGATACAAAACTGAGAGCAGTGGCTAATACACTTCACAGTGGTGTGGCCATTCAGAGGGACACCAAGAGTCTGCAGAAATGGAACAACAGAAGCTTCAGGAAGTTCAACAAAAGAAAATGCCAAGCTCTGTAACTTGGAAGGAATAACATGCAACAGTTCTGGCTTGGGTCAAGTGACTGAAAAGCAGCTTGGCAGAAGAGGATCTGAGTGTCCTGATGAACACAGGAACACAAAGTTGGTCATGAGCTAGCAATTAACCCTTGCTCAATGGTATCCTGGCCTGTGATAGGAAGAGTATTGCCAGTAGGTCAAGGGAGGTGATTCTCCCCTTCTACTCAGCACTGGTCAGAAGAGCTGTCTAATTTTCTCCAATTAATTTTCCCATCTGAGGTTGTTCAGAGACCTCTATATTTCATGTTCTAGGCTAGCCTAATGTCAACACTGTATCCTGTTCTGATAGGGATCATTATATAATTTTGTAATGTGAACAGAAATGAAAAATCAGTATCGCAACATTACCAGTAAGAACTGTTGAAAGAGGAAAGGAAAAATAAGGAACAAGGGCCAGCAGAACCTTCCAACAGCTGGCATGTATATCGCTCCTCTCTGGAAAGTGCATTTCCAGCTTCAGAAGGAGCAGACAAGCATGTTCATCTTTGAACCTAAAGATTGAGGGCATGAAATATTCTACCTTTACCACAATAGGATTACCAATGAGAAACCTGAGATTTTTCTTTGTCTTAGTGAAAAACTCTACAGGTCGTTTGAGCACCAGTTTTCAGGGAAATCTTGAGTGACTGTATTTCCTCAGACTGTATTTCTGGTATTTATTAATATTCAGCTGAGTGAAAGATTCACATGAACAGGCCTTAGAATGTTTCACAGATTAAATGATGAGTCTTGAGTATTTATTTAGTGCTCGGAGAGATTTACTTACGAAGTGATGCAGACTTTGTCTTACAGACAGAGAACCACAGGTATTGATGATTCAAGTTGACTCATTCAAGGTAAGAAAATTGTCTGACAGCAGAAAACAGAGAACTTTACTCCAGTTAAATAACCAGCAAACAGAAGTCTCTCTCCCTTCTTTCCGTGCTTGTGGTCCAAGCTGAAAACAAAAAGCTTCAGTGTACATTCAAACAGCATAACAACATTAAAAATTAATCACCTTGTCCTAATTTAAAAATCTCCATATTCATGAGATTTTGGATAAGGTTTTTGTTTTACACTCAGGCTAACAGTGATAGGAAACAAAAACCCTTAGTAAAACCAGCAACAACAATTTCTTCACACCCCAGCTACTCTTCGAATAAAGATAAAATTTCTAACTTATGCTATTGAATTGACTAATGGAGACTTTCCTACCTGAAAGTAAAGATACACTGCTATCACTTATTTGTACATAGGGGATGAATTACCCTTCTTCCACAGTAGAAAGAAGAGCTTTTTTTCTTAAAATAGACCCTTATTTTTAAATTCTCCAGAGACAAGAAGCGAGAAGTCAGTTATTGCAGAATTTGTCATGCTGAGAGACAGAGCATGACTCTATGATTCATCCTAGATCAGTGGCAGTGTTTGATGCACCACATGATGATGCAACACCACGAAACTCCCTGGGATTCCCTTAAGTTAATTTTGATTTGAAAAAGCCAAGAGGCTTCAAGATGCTCTTACTACAGATAGCAATCTCCACATATTCACTTTGATTATGGTCAAAACAAAAATAGGTGGGAGAAATACCACCATTTAAATAGAATTTTATATCTGATAAAATAATTAAAGCAGCATCAGAGGAGCAGGCCCTGTCTTTTGACATTTATTTCTTTAGATTGGAAACCAGAGGCTCAGGTCCCTGAAGTGGCTGCATACTGTACATTGTCAGTGGGCAGTTTGCCCCCAGTGTGCCTTCTTAAATGCTATTGAGTTTACACTGCATTGTCCAATCTTGCTCATTTGCCTAAAAGAATAGAGCAAACGCACAGATAAGTAGTCATAGAATGCCTTATATCTGCAGCTTGGTTTATGTATAGTAGGCATGCATCTGAGTATCTTCCAGTGATGCTGACCTTAGATATATTTGGTTTTGAAATAATGATTAAAAATGTGTGGACAAACATACTGCTTTCAGGTCATTTTGTATATACAAAACTAGTATACTTCATGCTTATTCTGGTCTTTTCCAGCTCAAAAGAATGCTTACTTTAAAGTAAGTATATGCAGACTTCAGAAAAATAACTAAACCCATGAGTTTTCAAGCTGTGTGTTAGGCTTCAGGCCACTCTTAAGATTGAGAGCTGCAGAACTTTGCTGCTGGTCCTGAGAGAGCTGCCAGCTTGAGAACCAGCTCACTTTGTTTTCACTCAAGGCCATCAAATTCCCCCTCAGAGAGACACTGCTCTGGATCACAGAAAATCACCTGCCAGCAGTTCTACTTTTGTGGTTCACCCTTCCACAACTGGCAGTGAGATCAGGACAGTGTCACTGAAAGGAAAGGATTAGCTTCAAAAATATGTGATACCTGCAGGTAGCAAAATTAGTCAGAGCTCTTAGCTATTTGGCTAACATTATGCACACTGGAGGGCTTAATGAATTGGCATCTATTAGTAAACATGGAACACATCAACTTGAGCTCTGACTCAAAATTCAATGATCACTGAAATCTTTAAAAAGCAGGTTTCCAGAAGCACCATTTAATTTTTATCATGACCCCACTGTCAACTGCATAGAGCCACATACAAAAACATTGTATTACTCTAACCTCTCCCCATTGATTCAGGCTGCTCTCTTTTCACCCTATTATATGTATGATTGGAGCAGACTCGCAGTGGAATAATAATGCTTACTTATTAACAATCCTTGTAAATTTTATTACAATGAGAGCTTCATTAAAATAAACTTCTGAAAGAAATAAGATGTAAAGATAATAATAAAAGAGGACACTCCTAAACAGCCACACAAATATATCCAGTACCTTTATAAACTTGTCAAAAACACTGAAGGTTTTATTTCCATTTTACTACTTGGAAAACAGCATTAAAAAGCTTAATTGGCTTTCTCAAGGTCACATTTAAGTCACTGACAGAGTGGCGATTGCAGGGTAGAAAAACCAAGGTACTGGATGCTAGTAGCCATAGGATTGGCACTAGTGCCATAGGTCTAAGCAATGCCTGCTTACTCTTGGGATAAATGTAGCAGGTTGTTTCTTCCCTTTCCCCTAAAGAACGAAAGGATTTGCAATTTCTGCTGTCTGCTGTGAATGAATTTGGTTTGCTGGAGCTTCGGTGTCTGAAAATGAACCAACAGCAGGTGGCAGCAGTTTGTCACTCTTCCAATCTCTTCGGGGTTCACAAGTAAGAATCTCTGGCCTTATAAATGACTTTTTGCTTCCTGGATTTGTTCTGTATTTCTGCAGAAAAGACTTTTGACTCTCCCTGAAAGGCCTTCTACTAGACCTCAAAGAAAGCTTGGGACTGGGCGACTGCTGGTGATGCCAGGTATGCCCAGTGCCCAGCACTGAATACATACTGACGACCTCATTGGAAGAACGCCTGTGTGGATGCAGAGAACAGCAATGTTCCAGGAGGCTAGGGTACAATGAAGATAATCTTCTGTCAGTCTTGGGTACTATGGGAATACCCTGAATTATGTGTGATGACCAGAATGACTTATCCAGAATTCTAAAGCAAGACTATAAAGCACTTACATATTGTCTATGAAATGAACCTATTAATTGCAGAGTTTAAGTACTGCATTTTGCTATGTCAGAATACATGCCAGTAATGTATTTTTTGTTTATTTCCAATTAACATGAATAGTTTCTTCCTTTTTAACTTGCAATTTATAACACAAGCAATGTCTCAAGGATATGTAAGCTAATTGTTTTGCACTGAAATGGCTGTGGTTTTCATCTGTTTGCTACAGTTATTGTTGTGTGCAGGAATGCTGTTAAAACCTTAGTAAACATTATTAAGCTCAAAAAGGATGATGATAGTTCAATAAGCACTAAGCTGTGGACTAATGAAATGATGCATGGTACACTGCAAGAACAAGGGGGAATGACAAAAGGAATTCCACATTTGCAAGCAAGCTGAGCTTTGTGGAATCTCGAAGATAAATTCAGCAGGGTAAGGAGCAATTACGCACTTGATGCAAGTTCTGCTTCTCAGTAGAACAAGCTGGTTCTAACAATCCTAGTAAAGCTCCTATTTCTGTGTCCTTAATAGATCTAAAAAGCAACAAAGCTCTTCTATATATACATGTTATGATGTGCAGAAAAGCAGCAGAGGTGAAACTACACATTTTCTAGCTTCTATTAATTTATGATTTTTATAATTTAATCCATGAATGCTTACAGCTCCACTCAGGAAAATAGATTCTAGAACTGTAGATGTAAAATTGGTTTATTTTCAGATATTAATAGTAATGCCACTCTTTGTGCTTAGTACAGACATTTTATGAGCTAGACAAGTCATTTAAATGCGTCAAATTCCCATAGGCGTCTTGAACAACTGAATTGCGATGTACTTCCAAAAAATATTTTTAATGAAAGGCAATATGCCTTCCTAAATATGGAAACCCTCTCCTAGTAAACCAGTATTCCATTCCTGTTTATTTCATTGCATTCCAGCACGACTTTGCTCAGGTTGGTTCATAACTTTTGATTTCTGTTTCCTCTAGCCATGGATGAGGACAGGGATTTGTACTTCCTGTTCAAAGTACTCAAACTGACAGAGTCCAGTGCTCTTTGATATGCAAGTGAAAATGAACTTGTGGTGGCATGAACAGAAATAGCCCACTAAAGGGTTAGATTTTATTTTACTTTTTTCCTGCAACATCAAGGAGTTGAAGGATGCAAAGAGTATATTGCTATTTTGGTATTTTTTAATGCTAGCAAGCATTGTCTATGCCCTGCAAAACCAGCCACATCAAACCCTTGTGCCAAGCTGTATATTCAGTGTAGTCTGTGACAGTGGAAGCAGAGATGTTGGAGCTACTTTCCAAATTCCAAATGTCTGCATTGAAAGGACTCTGCAGCTTTCCAGCAGCTCACATGCAATGGAATCCAGTGGGACAGAAGGTACTGCCTTCCCTTTTTCTGATTTCCCTTGTGTCTCATTCATCTTAGGTGCTAGAAGAGATAGGCTACTGCAGTGGTGGAAATTTAAAGCTATATAAAAACATTTTTACAGAAGTGAATTTGACGGCTTGCTTATTGAACAGTATATGGAAAAGTGATACCATGAAGTTGCTGGTCCCTAATTTTGTCATTTAGGAGAAAAGATGGAAAGGACTGGTCCAATTAGTCTTGTTGGGCCTGAATATGCATGCCATATTTAACAGTGTTTGTCCCAAACATTTTCTTTAACAGTTTGAACCCCATTTTTTACATTCTTGTGTCTCTAGAATATTTATTGAATGCTTCTCCCACTCAAAACACACTAGTCAGCAAAATCTTAAAATTATTATATACAGCTATATAAAATAACTGCCTTGATTCAGCCATCTACATGAGATTCTAACAGAAGCTTTTGGGGAACGTGAGCAGGCAGTTGTTGAGCAGCCACTGCTCATGGACTAGATCACAGTGATATTAATACATCCGTATATGTACCTGCTAATGCTCATTAGGCATCCAGTTGCAAGATTTGACTTGTGTATCCCCTTCACTTTACATCATTATGCTGACACAACCAGATTGGCAGCTCAGACTAATTAACACCAGAATTAAGAACTAGAGAACACCAACTTTCTTCTAGCATTAAAAATAAATTGAAATAAAGTAGCAACAATGACTAAAAAAATTACATAAGACTACAAAATAAGCCCAGTTGATATTACAGTGTCACACATAGTAGCACAGAATATAAATAATTTGCCTAGCTGACCATTGTTGCAATCATCCTTATTTCCTTTACTACATTTTACACATGGCAAGAGTTGCTTTATTTCGGGTTTCTAAGCATTTTGGAGGGCCAGTATTACTACACACACACTCTAATTAGAGTACAGCGTAGAGAATCTTAGCAGGAGATGAGAATGGGTACATCCTGGGAAATGCTCTCTCTGCTGGCCGGGACAGTCCTAATGGTTTGACTTCAGCCTTAGGCCAGGGAATTGTCTGAAGACTATCGTACAACTTCCCAGTATTACCAGCTCGTGTGTCATGCGAATTTGTGGTTTTCTACGAGATTGTGCTTTTTCTGCTGGTCAGTGTAGGACTGGGAGAGCAGCTGCATTTATTGTCGAAACTTTGTCCCTTAGGGCTGTGAAAAGAGACCTTCAAGCCCCCGCACATGATCCTTAAGTTCCCTGAATTACTGCTGGAGTAGATTACTTTGCATTTTTAGAAAAAACATTCATCTTTTTGGTAACCAGCAGAGAACTTCCACACATGCGGCTGCTGCTTTCTTGTCTTGGTGAGGTAGTGCCCACTTTTAGGAATATGTTAATGTAGTTCCTGGAGTATTTGCCACAATCCAGCATATATAGAAAGCAGAATTTAAGCTACCAGAGTGCTCTTGTTTTGACACATTCCTCCTCTGTTTTCTATTTTGACACATTCCTCCTCCACTTTCTATTTTAACTATTTATTTGGTATCAGTGAGGTTCAACCACTTCATCTGCACTTCCATTGTTAGAAAGACTTGCATTTGACAGATAAAGTAGCAGCTGAGCCAAACATGCTGTTTATGACCCATAAAGAGATCAGTAGCATCAGGCATGTCAGGAGTAGATTTCAATAGGAAGCTCAAAAGCTGGTTATGGCTTTAACAATTTTTAATGTTTGATTGAACCAGTCTAAACATTCTTTGCACAACCCTGAATCAGTGGCAGCAAAAGCAAGTTCTTAGGTATTAAAGCTATTCTTTCTACAACCTGACTTTGAGAGAGAGATGCAGAGATCACAAGCAAACTCCAGAGCAACATGTATCTTCCTGAGTCTGAAAGAATTGCATTTTGCAGAAAGGAGGACAATTGGCAATTATTGAGGGTTGCTTTGGGACTCTTGTCTTGAACATAATGTGTCCAGCTTAATTTGAATTGTCTGAAGTACTATTCTCTTAGCTATTATTAAAACTTAAATTTGCTGTGATTAGCCGTTATTAAAAAAACAACGCAAACATTAATGTTCTTGGGGTTTAGTGTCAGTGTCTTTTTAATTACAGCATGCAATACTTTGCTGAATTTGAGAAGAGGAAGTTTGTTTTATTAAAGTTGTAGTGGAAGCATATTAAACTGAATGTGTATGTTTACATCAATCCCGTAAGAAGTTAAGACTGTTCTTCAACACCCATGTGGTTACAATAAAACTTGATCCCAAATGGGTTACTGAGCTGCAAGAGTTATTTGCCTGAAGTAGGTTCTGAAAACACTACAAACTGAGTAATAAACCAAATAAATTTGCTCATGTTCACTGTCAATTCAGGGAGATGCAATGTTCTCAGCAGCACAGGACATACACAGCCTCATATGATCTCAGACAGAAGCTGCAATGGTGGTATGGGGAGAGGAAAAAGGAGAAGCCATTGCCAAAAGCAGACCTGGCACTTGGAAACAAGTAATGAAATGCCTTTAAATTACTGACATTTAAGGTAACCATCTCCTCAGCCGAGAATTAGTTTATTCTGTACTCCTCTGGCTTCCTTAGCCTTACCAGTCTATAACCCAGCTGTTATGCAGCTGACAACAGGCCCATTAACTCTGCCAAATGATGACTTTCCTATTTTCAAACACAGTAGACTCCTAAGTATTCAGCCCCTGCTATCAACAGCGGACTGTCAACTTTCATCAGCAGCTTTAAGCCACTCTGCTCAGTACCCAGTAATTTACTGGGTAAAATACATCACTATTTCTCACTGCGCTCCTTACTACTTCCCCCCCAAACCCAGGCAAGAGTTTTTCATTGATCTTTTGTGTGCACATTGGTAAAACATACCCTTGCTCAGGGAAGTACCTGCACACACGTATATTAAGCCCTATGAGAACTCCTCAAACCAGCTTAGCACAAGAAACTGCCAGAATCAGGACCAATCTGTGGGAAGTGCTGTACTTCAGTGTTTTCTGTCTCATAACTGGTTTTAATTCTCTCTTGTTTTCAACCATATTGCAAAGCATTCATTCTGTGCTACTTTACACTGCACTGTGATACATTTAACAGATTCCTCCCTCTCTGGTTTGAAGGTGCATACACATTACTGCTCTGAAGATGGAGCTAAAGATTTTTGCAAAGTTAGAAAGAATTAAACACAAATAAAAAGAACAAAGTTTTTAGGTTTGTTTTTCCCTTGTAAAGGACTGATAAATAAGCCATGTTTTACTGACTGCAGCTTATAGAGTTGCACATCTGTAGCTCATTACTTGTCTACAACTGTCATTCAAATCAATTAATTGAAAGAATTAGGTGTTTTCTAAAAAAGGAACAGAATAAAAATAAATTCCTTTTTTTTTTTTTTTAAATTTCTTTTAAAAGTCTTTCTGACATTATTATCTGTTAAGCACAGACTAGCCTAATGTTCCAAACCTTGTATCTTTCCTTTTTCTCTCTTCTTTCTCTTTTGCATCATCTAGCATTTGGTTGGTACATCAGGAATATCCACTACTTTCATTGCTACCCAAAGTTTCATTTTGAAGAGGGATGGTTTAGACTCCAGACTTATGAAAAGGTTTTGGATACTCTGTTTATCACAGTACAGTGGCTGAGTATTCGAGTATTACATCTTCTATGTGGCAGTTCTAGATCTGATCACAATTATTTCAAACATTCTTTCCATGCTTAGTGCTATGATTTTCAAGGATATTTCCAATATTTTAGGTCTTCTACAGTTTTCCTTTTGAAAGATTATTGCAGGGTATTTTGTTTTTATTTGAGTCAAGAAATTCTCTCCAGGTTTAATCACTTTACAGACTGCTGGCGCTCTGTCTTATTATCTCTTTGCTGGATATCAAGACAGGAAAACTTGGACAGTCTTCTGTAATAATATCGGACAATGACGATGGATTTGAGTTTGCATGAATGCTTCCAGACACTCCATAGCCTGCTGGCAGTACTGTCATGGCAAGGAAGGCTGGACAAAATGAGTAGAAAAGAATTCAGTTTGCATAACTGACTATAAACTGAGCAGTCTCCTTCAATTGCCTAAACACTGAAGTTGTACCTGAAGTGCTTTTGTATAGGTGTCTGTAAGTAAGTAAGCACTAGGGCATTGAAAAATAGCTCAGCTATCCTGCTGCTAACAAGCTGTGCCTTTATAGAGTAAGACAGAGTTCCATTCTATGATAAGGAATTAATTCCAGACTTTATCTCTTCTGAATACTACAACTCAGTCTACTTCTGCCAAAATCATGCAGTTCTTTTTAATAGCTCCCATTAGCAAAGGTTATAGCCTCCTGTTCCAGCCCAGGTCATGATAAAACCATTGTCAAATTGTCTCATGGTCAAAGCTCCCAGGCATCAGAACCAGAACAAAATGAAATTAAACTATTTGACCACTATAAGACCATTCAGTTCATGAGTCCTACCTCCACTTTGTCCATTGGGTTTTGTGGAGGCTGGCTTAAGCCCACAGCAAGGTTTTGCTGTCAGGTTTTAAATAACCTTAAAACCAGGCATACTAAAGTTCAATTGTACTGAGAATTATAAACTCCACAAACAAAAATGGAGTTGTAGCTTTGTAATATCTTTCACACAGTAAACTGAAAACTCTGTTATGCATCACCTGCTGCTGGACACCTCACTCAAAACATCCAAAACCAATGTCACATACAGATTAATGTAGCATCTCATAAAGTAACACAAGAAGTAAAAAAATTAGAAACATTCCAAGAAAATAATGTTTCTGGGATGCATGGCTGTGTGTGTTTAACATTCAAATATATGAAATTCAAAAAGAAAAGTACTGCTTACATTTGTTCCCTCTCCACAAATCTTACTTACCCCTAGTAGTTATCACTCTCCTGCTGCATTTTCTGGCTTATTGACAAACTTCAGTGATTTGATGGTTCTAGTTGCATGGAAATACACTCCACAAGCCTTCTTTCATTTCACTTGGTATCAGATTTCCACAGATATTTAGTTTATTAATTACATAATGCTTTTTGCCTGTGTGAGGTTTTATTTCTCAACTCCTTCATGTGGTAATAGGAAAAAGAGAAAAAGAGAAGATTTTTGAGCATATGGAGTGATTATATGGAGGTCTTACCTTTTATCTCAAGTTCCTGGCTTTTGTATTTGTCTCCCATAGGCTATTACAAAAGAAGAAGTGAGGCTACAATTTACTTAGTCTCAAGATAACGAGACCTTCAAATAACAAATAGGAAGAAAAATGGAGTAAATGAAAAATAGCTTTAGAGAATAACTGGATCTGAATGATAAAAATCAGTCTACCTTTTTATTATACATAACCTGAAACCTTTTATGTGAAAATTCAGCTCTCCATGCAGCCTGCTGCCAATAATTATTTCAATTACCATTAGTTACTTTTCATTAGAATTCCTCTAAGCCCAGGAATTCTTGGTCCCCATCCTGGAAATCTCACTGTTAGGAAATAGGCCTTGAATCAAGGGTTCTTTGTTGCTTGCATGTTACATGGGACAAAAGATCAGTTTTAGTTGTTTCTATAAGCCCCAGCACAACACTGCAGGTTGCTGTCTCTAGATGCTACTGTAACAAAGAATATTAAACACTGATGAAAACAGTTTATCCATCATCTCTCACTTAAATATTTTGATTTTGACAAGGAGTACAACTGGAGCAGTTCTGCATAAAGTCAGTGTAGATATCATCTAATTGAAAACACAAAATCATTTTATCTGACTAGGAATTCCAAATTTTAGTATGTTTGTTTTTCAGTCTCAGGGCAAAGTTTAATATTCATTAGAAAAGAATGGTAAGCCAGCAATACAGTTAAACACATGGTTGTGGATTGAAACTTTCCCTCATAAGTGGGGTAATTTCACAAGGAAGTTTATATCATATGGGAAAATGGGAACATGAAACATTGCCTATCAAACACTGCCAAAGTTCAAGTAGATTGGCTGAATAAATGCATTTGACTAGGTCCTACAAGCAAACTGCTTCCATTCAGAACCACCTAAAATCAAGATATTTATCCAGTTTTTCTTTGAGAAAAATGAACAATTTTTGCAAATTTTCCCTGATTTTTTTTTCCAGAAACCATATCTTCTATAAAATACATCTCATAGACATCTGCAAATTTGCAGTGCAAAAGATAAAACTAATTTTACAAAGTTCCACAAACCATGGAAAACCAGGGAAAGGTGGCTTCCAACCCAGAGATGGATCCTTAACTTTCACCTCACAATCTGCAGTTAAATGAAAATTAATTGAAACCATTTACAGGCAACATTTGTGCACTGGGCTGCAAAATTGTTACACACTTCCTTTACTTATAAACTTTATTACCTAATGCAGACATTAAAGTTTTAAAGGTCTGATTACTTTTTTTTTTTTTTTGAGATACTCTGAGATATTCAAAAGAAATGTGTATTTTAGAATCAAAGCACTTTCATTATGAATACTGTTACTTTTACTTGACAGGATAATAGGAGAAACAACTATTATGGGCTTTCAGACGATGAACATTAGTTCTTCCAAATACCAAGACCTTACTTAATTTGGCAAACCTTGCTCCATCATAATTTTTGGTATTTTTTTCTTTTCTTTAAAGCAAAGCTGCATTTCTCAAACAGTTTTGCCTAATGCATCCTTGCAAAGAGGACAAAAGCATAAGTCATGCAATCAGAAATAACACAGCAGAATTCTCTGCCTGTTCTCCCTAAAAGTGTATCCTCCAGTTTATGTGAGCAGCTACTACACACTGTCAAGTATGTCACACTAAATATGAGCCAAAGTGCTTTTCTAGATTAACGTCAAAGCTTTCAGCCTCCTGCAGGTTTGGCTCTGCTTCTGCCAGATTTTCAGTTTGGAATAGATGAAAAGTGTTTTAAGTTTTTTCAGTTAATACTGGGTACCCAAAACAGTTACCACATTTGGCCATTTGGCCCTGCATGAACTCGATTAAACTGCAATGGAAGTATTTGGCTGCACTGGGACTGCCTTCTTTCGAAGTTAGATGAAGACCTCAATAGGATCTTAACTGAATTAAGAAATCATAACTCCTAAACACACAGTCAGGGTGCTGTCTAGGGCTTCATGTCCTCAGAATCCTAACTTTTGGTAGCTAGTAGGGATTTGGAATAACTTTGATAATTAGGTTAAATCACAATAAACCTTGAGTGTCCAGGACTGCTTTGCATTTTCAGGACTATCACTGCAATAAAAGGGATAAAAAATGTAGAAATGCAAACTCGGCTAAATCTTATTTGCTTATCCCTGAAAACCACACACTGCTGCTGGCTTTGGAGCACCCGGAAAGAGCTAAAGGAGTAATTCAGACTGATGGTGTTCACAGAGTTCCCCTACTGCTAACTGCTGTTAGTGATGGCTTCTAGAAATTCTAGTGGCATCAGGAGTTCAACAGTATTTTCTGCTTCCTAAATCTTTCTCCGCTTGATCTGAGGAACTATATTTGACCTGCGTAGTGGTTACAGATTCCAGAGAATTAAATAATTTCTGAAGTTATCAGCCTGCTTACTGAAAAATCATTTATCAGTACATCCTTGACCATTGGCAGATGGAAAGGCCACAAAATCATGCTTGCCCAAATCGGCCTGCTCTCTGACAGGCACTGTTCCACAAAGATCCATTGTTTTCACTGCGGACTATAAAGCCTTCCTTTACACTGTGTTTGCTAAAAAACCCTACACTTAAAAAGAGTTCTTAGGATTAATTACATTTTTAAAACAATTTAGATTTTCATTAATAGGGCTGAGCCCATCAATCAAAAAGACCTTTTACCAGCTTCACATGATAAAGATACTTTATGAAAGGGGCTTCCCCATTTCTGGGAGAGAGAAGGGACAAGGAAAATCAGGCTAAAGAGGCCTCACGACAATATTAAGTTGTAATCCAATTTAAGATGGCTGCAGGCAAGTACCACCTTTATGGACTCTAGGTGGCCCAAATGGCTGCACTGTGACACCTTCAGCTCCAGGAGCTTCTTGAGGAAAGCAAAGATTTTCAGTTGTGACTGCTTAGGGTAATCAAACAATGCGACATAGTTTAAACATCCTTGGTAAGCTGTATTACAAAGTATGAAACAGAAGGCTACTCGTATGCTTAAGTTGTCAAACGTAAATACCCCAAGGCTACCTTGAGATAAAGATTTTCAGAGAGAATGATATGAGAAATATCTGGGTCCGAAAGAAGTCCAGTCAGTCTCTCAGAGATGAAACATTTATGTTCTGTACACAGGTACTAGAAGCCCTTTTTATTTGTTAAAAATTAAATATATACACTTAATACTTTTTGACTTCCTCTCCAAGCTGTTGCTGTGATTTTGCCTATTAGATGAAAGCGTACCTTGGTGTCAGACTTGGAGCCATAAGGTGAAACTACAGGTCACTCTTTTCTCTCTCCTGCCTGAGGAGCTTCCAACTCACCCACCTGAGTGCAGCAGCAGCAGCATCCAGCATAGAATCATAGAATCATTTAGGTTGGTAACGACCCTTAAAATCTGTGACTCCAACCATTAACCTAGCACTGCCAAACCCATGTTCCTAAGCACCATGTCTATGAGTCTTTTAAATACCCCCAGGGATGGCAATTCAACCACTTTCCTGGGCAGCCTATTCTAATGCTTGACAGCCCATCACTTTGCGCCTGTCATTCTAAACCGTCGTGTGGGGGGTATTTATGCTCACGATGCAACAGCAAAGTTTGCG
>JANHGB010041634.1:0-14507 GCA_026283785.1 Coracopsis vasa
AGTAGGGACTCTTTGCCTTCTGCAGCCGACAAGTGAGCACTCAAGATCCATTGTAATATCTGTTTGTTTTTAATTTAGGTGAAATACAAGGAGAATTTTTCCAAAGAGATGGGTAAAAAGCCGAAGTATGATTTAAAGGAGGCTAAAATCTACAAGACCATGAAAGATGCTCACAACTTGGCTAGTGAGGTATGTTTACTTATGCTTTTCCCTTAGGGAAATGGAAAGTTTCAAATTTTTTTAACAAAGACCTCCTTTATGTTGTTAATGCATTAAACATCACAGGTTTTACTAGAAGTTGTCTTTTCTGATGATGTTTGTCCTTTCTTACTGGCAGGTGAAATACAAGGCAGATTTAAAGAAACTTCATAAGCCTGTCACTGACATGTCTGAATCGCTGATCATGAACCATGTCCTGAGTACAAGCCAGCTCGCCAGTGCTGTAAGCTCATTAACTAATCCCAGATTTGTTTGTTTTTTCCATTACTATTGATTCTATTCTGAAATGATCTCTGCTAAATATTTCTGTAACAGTTACTCCCTCTGCTATTGTTCATGGAATGTCACCTGGTAGTGATCTCTTCCTCTACTTTCTAATGATTATTTCCTGTTAACTAGCAATTTTGCCACATTTGTCCTCTGGGAAGTCAAATCTTTACCAGCTGCAGAACTGCTAATATTTTAAATCCTCTTTATTACATTTTAACTGAGTGTGTTACACTAACAAATACCATCTTCTTCTCTTTTTTGATATTTTTTGTCTTATTTACTGCTTGTTATATTTAAATTTTTTATTTTTGTCTATTTTTTCATTTCATGTTTATGCTTAACATCCCCCTGATGTAGATGTACAGAATCATGCCTAACAAAATAGTCGATAATTTTACTGAGAAAAGTAAAAAATCATTATTGCCTAATGCAGCTTTTTCATGTATCCACTGTGTTTTCTTTTTTCCTTTTCTTTTTCCTTTTTTTTAATTCTGGTTTTGAAAAAATCTTTGTTTCAATCAAAATGGTAAAAAAAAGAGTAACTGTTTACACACATCTTTAGAAGTTTTATCTGATACTGGTAATTAAACTTCTTGCTTTTGTTTCGCTTTTTGCATTTCTAATTTCTCTTGATGTTCCATTGAAGTGTTGCTTTGACTGGACCTAACAAATAAATTTGCGGGGGGATATTTTTTTTTTGTTATTGAGATGATTTTTGACACCTTCCCCTCAGTACCAATACAAGAAGCAATATGAGAAGAGTAAGGGTCACTACCTTGTGGTGCCAGATAATCTTGAACAGGTTCATCTAAGGGAGGCATCAGAACTACAGAGCCACGTAAGTTGGTCAGCTGTTTCTCATTAACCCTACTCACTGAGTATCAGTCTCCATCACTGAAGTCATCCTAGCAAATTCTCCAAAATGTAATACCCTCTATGCCTATCCGCTTTATGAACACTCCTCACCTGAGTAAACACGTCAATGAGAAATATTTGCACATTTACAAGTTTAGAAAAAACAAAATATCTGAATGATATCTTGATTCTAGAGTAGATCTCAGAGTTACTTATGACTGCTGTATATGCATCTTTTTACACAGTAAAATATATTAATTTGGGTGATTTTGTGTGTAAAAAAATGACTTGCTAATCACAGAAAATGGAAATCGGAAGAAGTAGGGTTGTTGCTGACAGTATATTTTCAACTGCTTTATCCATTCTAGCCTCATTCTGCATCCAGAATCGCTTTAACCAAAACAATAGCTGCGACTGCTATTAAATGTGTCCAACATTTTTTTCCTCTGGAATACAGCAAATGGTGGATTATTCCAGAGAAATTCATACTCTGATTTGGTCTCTAGTCCTCTTTATTCCAGGTTCTATTCCAGGTATTTATTGACTGTAAAGCAAGAGAGAAATTACTGCTAAAATGCAAAGGGCCATAGTTACTGTTATGCTGCATGGCATGGAAGAACAAAAACCTTACATAGCAAAGGACTATAAGAAAATGGTTGTGAATATGTTTGTAGTTAAAGTCACTACTTGTTGCTCCAGTTTGAGATCAGGATCTGTCTCAGCCAAAGACATAACATTAGCTCATGCAGCAGTCTGAAAATTGATGCCCTAGAGGCTGATACTATAACTTGAAGCAAGAATATATTCATCCTTGTGAACATTTTAGTTAGTAAGTCACTAAACTACATCTTTTCATTCCTGCTGCTAACACTCCAGCAATCAATAATACCTGGTTGTTTATACAGCAATATGTATAATACCTAACATGTAACTGGCTGAACTCAGCCAGGGCCATGAGCAGTCTGAGTGCTTGCAAGTTAGATTTTTATAGCTACCTGTCTTCTTGAAATCTGAGCTAACACTGCTTATTCTCTACAACAGAAGTCAGTAGAATTTTAGGCCACACATGTTGCTGCAAGCCTGACCTTTGCTTTTTACATTTTATTGCCAATAATACAGAATTCAGTATTAAACATTAATCTTTTCATAGAATCATAGAATCACAGAATCACAGACTGGTTTGGGTTAGAAGGGACCTTAAATATCATCTAGTTTCAACCCCTGTGCCACAGGGGAGGTTCCAACCTTCCACTAGAGCAAGTTGCTCAAAGCCCCGTCCAGCCTAGCCTTGAACACTTACAGGGATGGCACAGCTTCTCTGGGCAACCTGTGCCAGGGCCTCACCACCCTCAGAATGAAGAACTTTTTCCTACTATCTAATTTAAATCTACCCTCTTTCAGTTTAAAGCCGTTTACCACAGATCTGTTGACTATGGTAGGAACATACTAGTTGACAAATTGGTTCTTTGGTTGAGGGTAACGTTTTTATTTTCTTCTCAGGTGAAATACAGAGAAAAGTATGAGAAGGAAAAAGGAAAACCTATGTTGGACTTTGAAACACCAACATACCTTACTGCAAAGGAATCTCAGCTCATGCAGAGTGAGGTATGGTTAAAATCAATACCAACAGACTGAAAAACTTTAAAATTGATTTTTTTTTTTTCTGGTTAAACTTTTACAGTGCCTTAGGCAATTATACTTGCATCTTGTGCATGCTGATAGACTGAAAAAATATAGCTGTATCACATTTCTTTATACTGGTTAAGAAATGCTACATTCAAAATCCATGAAGCTTTCCCATGTCATGCTGAAGTGTGTATCATCTGTAATTTTTCATCAAGAAGCTGTCAGTAAATGAAGCTTAAGCAAGTCTTTGAGTCTTTAGAAGAAATGTAATATGAAATTCATTTCACTTAAAATTTGCAGCAAGAGTATGTGTGTCAGTTATCATAGTCCACAGAAAATACCCTGGTTATTTTTTTCACCTCAGAACTCTATTTCTGAGAAACCCATTTATTTCCTCTTTGTCTCTGCTGTCATAGTGTTCTTCACTGACTTGTAATTCTATTTCCTCAGGCAGTTCTTTTCTCTTTGTAATCTTGTTCTGTCACAGATGAAAGCTTGTACATGCTGAAAAACAGTTGTATACAGCCAAAAGTCATTATGTTTGAGTGTTTCCATTGAACATTTTCTCGGCATGTACAACTAAGTAGAAAAAGATTAAAAAAAAAGCAGGATCAGGTCATATTTCCATTGAAAGTGATGGGCTGGTTCACTGGCTTTAGTAGAAACAGGATTTATTGCTCTATGTGCCCGTGGCGTTGACTATGACATTAATACAAAACCACTGCTCCATCCTCCCAGTAGTTTTTTGTGTAATTAAAAATAATGTAAGAAATATTTGCAATTTGGGGTTTTGTTTGTTTTTTTTTTGTTTTTTTATTTACTCTCATTAGAAAGAATATAAGAAGGACTTTGAAGAGAACATTAAGGGCAGAAACCTTACTGGCTTGGAGGTTACACCATCCTTATTACATGTCAAATACGCAACCAAAATAGCAAGTGAGGTAGGAATTACTTTGTGCTTATTTCCTCTATCAAGTTAAATAATTCCACTGAGCAATTCTTCACTGCTTTTTTTTTCCTAACCATTCACATTAAGTATGATTCCATATATTTTGTGATCTAACTTGTTACTGTTCAGTAACTGTATTTGTATTTACTGCATCCTTTCTGGCATACATCAGTCTAACTGTTACATGGCGGGGTGTATATGTGTGTATGCCTTTGCAATTTATCTTGAACAATAATTACCACACTCTATTCTGTTGTGGTAGTTGTTATATAACCCTATGTGATATTCTTTGTTGTTTCAAAAAATTATTCTTTCATTTGAAATTTTTGGTGGTTTTGTTTTGCTTGTTTGTTTGTTGAATTTTTTTTTGCAGCGAAGTTGTGGAATATAGAACTCTTTTTAGTCTGGTTTTGCAGTTTTTATTTTCTGTGTTCTGCAGAAAGAGTACAGGAAGGATCTGGAGGAAGGTGTCAAAGGTAAAGGACTAACCTCTTTAGAGGAGACTCCAGACATGCTAAGAGCAAAGAATGCAACTCAAATCCTGAACGAGGTATGCCAAAAGCTATTTAGAAAATAACTGAATGGATGTAATAACCTCCAACTGACAAACACTTACAGCTGTATAACACCAGTATGAACTTGTAATTCTCTAGAAGCTCTTGAGGAAAAAAAAAAAAGTGTGTGGGTGACTAAGGATAAAACTGTGAGCCTGAACTTTTATGTGAGCTCTTTTTTAGCTTTGTAGTTACTATCAGGAATATAGGTGGGAAATGGGTGCTGTGATTGATTGTCAAGGGATGGACAAAGCCAGCACTGTGATGCATCAGGGATAAGCATGAGAATCAGAGGTGTCAGTTTGTCAGTTGTGTAAACTTAAGCATCTTGGGTCAGGAGCACTTAACCAAGGATTAGAAACTAAGGACCAGGGCTGTGGAAACAAGAAGCAAAAGTGAGAGATCAGAAAAGGACTACAATGACAGAACCAGACTGATATGCTCCTGCTTTGGTAGGTATGCTGTGCAGCAAAGAGCTATTTTTTATCATGCTTTGTGCTTGATAAGTGTGCCAGAAACACCAGCCATGCTCATGAGCTGTTCCCCCTGCCCAGGATTTGTGCCCAGTTGTCAGCTGCTGTTCTGATGGCTGAGGCAGTCTTCCCCACTTTGGCAGAGAAGGGTGGCCAGCAGACAGTCAGGATGCAAACCTAACAGCTGCTTTATTTGTATGGTGGACTGGTATAATAAGTATTTCAGGGTGATTGCCTTCATGGGATAAGACTAGCTCATATTTTAGAAGCCTTAACATCATCAGCCTGAAAGGTGAAAAAAAGTAACTTTTTAGTGTTACTTCTGATTTTGCTTCTTAACAAAATACTTTGAAGACAAACATCCTTGCAACAGCATTTTGTACTCAGTAGTGCAGAGGTTTTGAGTTATTCAAGAAGCCTGTATTTTGTTACCAGAATATTACTGATGTATTCAGCTAAATTCAGCAGTGTTGGCATAGAAAGATATGAATCATAGAATTATAGAATACTACGTTGGAAGGGACCTCAAAGATCATCTAGTCCAACCTTTCTAGGCAAGCTTGACCTAGACTAGATGTCTCAGCATCCTGTCCAGTATGAATTATACTGATCTATACAATATAAATCTTTTAGACCTTGCTAGAAGATCTCTTTGGGAAGGGTGGCTGCTACAGCACTGAGTTTTTAGGGAGGGTGTTCATTCCAAAGGGCCCCAAATGTCACAGAGAATCCTGACACCTTGCATTTTTTCTGACATGCTCAGTTTGAAACATCTGGGACCACTCTTCACTACTACATGCATTTCATACACTGCTCATTCTCTGTTGCTTCTCCTCTATTCAAGTTATAGTTTTGCATGAATTGCTGATCACCTAAAGGAACTCACACTTTGAGATTACTGGTGTTGGAAGAGTGACCTTAATAGAGCTGGCTTGTAGTATGCACCATTTACTGCTGGAGTGTGGCTGTTTGTTCTCAAGATTTAAGTCATAAAGTAGACACTTTAGTGACATCATTTATGTATTTAATTGTGAGTTTATATTAGTAGTATTCCTGGTTTTTGTGTGGCCATGAAACTAGCTGAGGTCGCTAAAGGTATCGTGTTCATATTGACAAGGCATCTATTTACTGTCTTCATCTGCAGAAAGAGTACAAAAAAGCCTTGGAATTAGAAATCAGAGGAAAAGGTCTGACAGAACTGGCTTTGGAGACACCAGATTTTGTGAGAGCAAAGAATGCCACTGACATTGCCAGCCAGGTCTGTGTGAATCCCTCATGTATCATATCTGATGACTTCTTTAAAGGAAAATTTATTAACAGTTTTTTTCTGATTAAGCCAAATGAAAATTGTTGCCAAAATATGATAAAGGCACCTAAATGTGAGCTTTCCCCAACAGATCAAATACAAACAATTGGCAGAAATGGAGAAAGCCAACTACACCAGTGTTGTCGATACTCCGGAGATTATTCATGCCCAGCAGGTCAAGAACCTTTCAAGCCAGGTATCTTGAATGAAGCAATTTAATCATTGCTCATGTGGGAACATTAAAGGGATACTAATTTGGAGCACTTGAATGACTACCTGTCCCAATGTTCAGGAGGTGCACCCGGAAACAGATTTCTCTAGGGCTGTGATGTGACATCTCTTACTCTAGAATTCCATTTTGATAATGAAAATAATTTATTTTAATACTGTATAAAATGAAACAATAATTTATATTGCTTTTGCAATACCAAAGGTAATTTTGTTCTAAGTAGATTTAGCTTAATTTTCATAGTCCTTAATAACTTAATGTTTAAAATAAATCTTACACAGAGGCATAATCTGAATTTGTATCAGACACAGAAGAACTCACATTTCCATAAAGATGGACATTATGCAACAATGTAATGCCAGATTGTTTATTACTATTTTTGTATTAATGGAATATATTTTGTATTTACCATCAGAAAAAGTATAAAGAAGATGCAGAAAAGAGCATGCCTTACTATGTGCCTGTAGCAGACACACCAGAAATACAGAGAGTCCGTGAGAATCAGAAGAACTTTAGCACAGTATGTATATAAATAAAAAACCACTGTTACTGTCAAATAGTGAAAAATATTCTGCTTTTTTTTTCATTTAATAAGGTCCTGATATCACTCTCTAATCCCAACTAGGCTGCTTCATATTTTCAGGAATCTTCAATTAGAGGGTCTGTTGTGTATGCAGTACCCCACATATGCATTACAAAGGGAACCAAAATGATTCTGTTAACAGTTTTGAAGAAAACTTTCTGCCGCAGAGGTTTGACAATTCGTTTGCAAGTGATAGAGAATTATGCTTACAGAACTTGTCCTTTGTTGTCGGTGGGGCTACCTCCAAGACTCTGTGGTCAGTAGTAGAACTCCACAATCTGAGTTGAAATCTTTGATTTCCATTGTTGAGACTTCATTGGTTTAGGTACAGTCTGGTGCCTTTCAAGATTTTTCAGTTAAGGATCTGCTATTGCCAATTTAAATGAGAACACTTGTAACTGTAGTACCACTAATGGTGGTGTTAAAATGACCTTATAAGGTGTACTTTTTTTTCCTCATCTTCAAAGAAAACTCTGTGAATAAACTTTTATGGCATGGAGTCAACATTTGACATCTTATTTTAACTTTTTCAACAGCTTCAGTATCAGTGGGACCTACAGAACAGTAAAGGAAAAGTTACAGTTGTACAAGACACACCAGAAATGCTGCGTGTGAAAGAAAACCAGAAGAATTTCAGCTCGGTATAGTTACCTTCTGTTTTCAGTTCTCATTCCAAAAAACACAGTTTAATGTATTTAATAAATTAACTATTTTGGGCTCTTATCTTACAGGTATTTATGCTCTTGAATAGCTTGAATGCTTGTAAGAACTTTTTCAAACAAAACTAATTGTATTTTAAGTAGATTTAGCTGGAGTTTGCTACCCCTTTTTAACTGCTGTTTTCTGTAGAGTGCCCTTATTGTGTGTATTCACATATTCATAGCCGTGATATAGTTAAACAGTCAATCCTGTATTTAAATTGGTATTACTAGTATCCATCTTTCTTTTGTCCTCTTACCATGTAAGTACTGTATTGTTGTGTGGCAAATGTCTTTCAGTGATAAGTGAGCTGTCTGCCTGGCCTGTTTTACATTTCATGTGTTACCATGAAGTGCTTGAAGTCTGCTGTATTGTTTTGCCACTAGCTCCATTAGCATAGTGAATAACTAAGTGGAAGACATTTGTGTAAAACATACTAAGCAAATTAGAAAAGGAAAAAATTAGAGCAAATACTAGTCTTCGGTCCTAAAATTAGCCTACAAATATTTTGATATTCTACTTAAAAATGCACTACAAATATAAATGATCAGCCCCTTTTTGCACAAAGGGCAGTCATATAGTAAGGCAGTCCTCAGATAGGTAGTAAGGCAGTAACTAGAGACTCCAAGTTGGCTTTAACGGTCTGCACTGTTGTGTTCAAATCACTGTCATGAGCCTGTATTCATGCGCTGTTAGAAATAATGTTGTGTTTTGTACGCTTAACCTTGTTGTCTTCATTCTAAATATTAAGATTTTATATAAAGAAGATATTGGAACTGGAACTACTATTGAAAAGACACCAGAGATGCAGAGAGTTAAACGAACCCAGGATGCAATCAGCTCGGTACAAAAGAATTGATTTTTAATACTCTACCAGTGCTAATTCAACTTGAAATAATATATTTCCCCCTCATCTTATTTCTTTAAATGTTGCTAACAGTGGTTTGGCAATAATCCATCCAGCTAAGCGATACTTTCTAAAAGTTTTTCCCTATTCTTGTTACTTAAACAGTAATCTTTCTGATGATTAATATTTAATTTGTTACTTACAATTCGTTTCTAAAAGTTGAAAGCTCTTGGCATGGTTTTAATCTCATCCCAAACATAATATATTTAGCACAGAATCAAAGAATTATTTAGGTTGGAAGTGACTCTTAAGATCGTCTACTCAAACCCTTCAAGCAGAATCAGCTAGGGAAGGTTGTCTAGGACCACATCCATTTGAGTTTTGACTATCTCAAAGGATGAAGACTCCACAACCTCTCTGGGCAACCTGTTCCGGTGACTGACCACACTCACAGTAAAAAAGTGTTTTGCTGTGTTCAGATTGAATTTTACGTTTTTTAATTTGTGCCTATTACCTCTTGTCCTGTCTCTGAACACTTCCAAGAAAAGTAGTTCTCTCTTCTTCATTCCTTCTCACTAGGTATTTCACAGAATCATAGAATCGTCAGAGAATGGTTTGGGCTGGAGGTGATCTTAAAGATCATCCAGTTCCAACCCCCCTGCCATAGGCAGGAACACCTTCCACTAGACCATGTTGCTCAAAGCCTTGTCCAACCTGGCCTTGAACACTGCCAGGGATGGGACAGGCACAGCTTCTCTGGGCAGCCTCTGCCAGAGCCTCACCACCTGCATAGGAAAGAACTTCTTCCTAAGATCTAATCTAAATCTACCCTTTTTCAGTTTAAAGCCATTCCTCCTTGTCCTGTCCCTACATGCCCTTGTAATGTCTAGTGTTATACACATTGATAAGTTCCCCCTGCACATACTCTTCTTCAGGCTGAAGAGTCCCAGCCCTCTGAGCCTCTTCCCATATCAAAGTTGCTCCTGTCTCTTACTCATCTTTGTAGCCATGCACTGCACTTGCTCCATTAAGTCTTTCTTCTACTGGCAAGCCCAGCACTGGAGACTGAATTCCAGATGTGGCGTCACCATTGCTGAGTAAAGGGGAAGGATCCCCTCTGTTAACCTGCTGGCAGGGCCTGTCTTAATGCAGCCAAGGATGCTGTTGGCCTTTGCCATGAGGGTGCATTGCTGGCTCATGGTCAGCTAGTTATCTGCCAGGTCCCCAAGGTCCTTCTCTGCAAAGCTGCTTCCCAGGCAGTTAGCCCTCAGCATGTACCCTGGCCTGGGGCTATTCCTCCCCCATTCCAGGACTTTGCATTTCCCCCCATTGAACTTCACAAGATGCATCTCAGCCCATTTCTCCAGCCTGTTGAAGTCCCTCTGGGTGGCACCACAACTCTGGGATGCATCAGCCAATCCTGCCAGCTTGGTGTCATTTGCAAACTTGCTGAGGGTGCACTCTGTGTGGGCATTCAGGTCTCTCGTGAGGATGTTTAACAGTACTGGCCCCAGTACTGACCCCTGGGGTACACCACTGGTGACTTGCCTCCCACTGGCCCTTGAGCCACTGGTCAAAATGCTCTGGGCCTGGCTGTTCAGCCCGTTTGCTCTTATTTATCTAACCCATTCATTTTTAGCTTGTCTGTGAAGATGCCAGGCAAACAGTGTCAAGAGCCTTACTAAAGCATGTCTTGAAAAACTTTCATACTCTATAAAAAATTGTAGCACACTACTATTGGAATAATTGTATGTATTACTTTTCTTTCAAAACTTGTAAATCTTTTTCATGTTTTTTTGAATGCTGGCATCATTTTAGTATAAAAGATACTAACATTTCAGCCAATTTGCTTCATGCTAAAGTTCTTGTGAAATATTATTCTTTTTCTTTTTTTGTTATGCTAAAGTAGAAATGCACTGTAATTGTTAAAATCTTATATGATGACTCTTGCCTTTGTTGAAGGTAGAAAGACCAATGGTATCAGGTGCAAAGTTATTTACATCTGGTGTTAGAAAACTCTTTTAGTGAAGAGCTCTTCACAGTGACATCTCATCAACAGCTAATACTGCCTTCTGACAAATGGCTTGTAAAGATGATGGGAAGCCACACTGCTCATCTTGAAGCCAAGGAGATCTTTTAAATTCTCTGTCTTTATGAGATCAGTATAATGCTCTTTATGTATCCACATGTGCATTTAGGTGCTCTTTTCAATGCCATTATGCTAAAATTTTCAGAAATTATTTTAAATTTTTAATATCACAGTTTTTTGGAACTCTGTGTAAGAAATCTTGAAATGGTTCAGTTGGTTTAGATCAGGGGGGTGGTTCTTGCTGAAATGAAGCTCCTGGGAGACAGGTACCCAAATTTAAGCTTCAATTGAAAAATTCTGGCTCAAACAACATTCTGCTTTTTTACGCTAGTGGCTGTTAAAGTGCTTTGTAGAGGTGTGGCAGAGTTACCTATTAGATAACTGGAATAGAAGGTTCCTTGATTATTTCTTTCTATCGAAATACATTTAGTACCCGAGATTTGAATGAGTTTAAGTGTAAAAGACTTAAGTTTCTTTCTTCATGTAACTTGTTACACATACATGTGTCAGCTGTCGTTTAATCTAAATCCTTTTACTTTTTTCTAATACCTTTGCCTTCTCAGGTTAAATACAAGGAGAGTATTGGGAAAGGAACTCCAATTCCTGATCTTCCAGAAGTGAAGCGTGTCAAGGAGACACAGAAGCACATCAGTTCGGTAATAGTTGATATTTTCTATTAACCTATATACTCAGAGAGAACTCCAGGTCCAGCCTTTGGTAGTGTTTGTGGGTATTTTTTGTTGAAAAGAGAACAGATCTCTTAAATCCCTATATTCAGCAGCAGAAGTTTAAATATATGAATTTTTGCAGGAATCATTACAATCAGCCATTTCCTGTATTACTTTTCTGACCTTTTCTAAACACAGAGCTAGAAACAAAAAGTACCCAGATGTCTTACAATTAGTCTGAAAAAATGGATCAGCTAGACAGAGCTTTGTGGAAAAAATAATGGGAACATTTTTTGTAGTCACAAAACCCTAGTGTGCATCGTAAGTGAAAGCAGTACTGGCTCTTCTCTTACCTAGTGTAGTGTGGATTTGAAAGCACAACATGCTTTCCTCATTTGGCACCATGGCTGCTTTACTTTGATCTCTGCATGCAGAATTGAGTCATCATATGGTCTTGCAATTATTGGTATATTGGTACCTTTTGCACAATTGTTTTTTCAAATGATTCTTCATTTTTTTGAACCTTTTACATAGTTTTTTTTCTCATGCTGTGATTGCTTTATTTTTGTATTTTTTCGTTGTTTCAATGACAGCAAACAGTGTTCTTTTGGGTTTTTTTCTTTTTGGCTTTGGTTTTTATTAAAATTTTTTTTAGCATTGCCTGTGTGACTCTTTTCATGAAAAATGCACTTTTTTTTTTTTTAATCAAACAATTACAAAACAAACCTAGTAATATGGCAGCTAAAACTCTATTGGTTTTTTTTACTAGAGACTTAAACCAAAGTAAAATAGTACTGTTTGAAACAAATAGTCACAAAAATCAAAAAGAAATAGAGCCCACTACAGAGTATTTTTGTATTAAACATGTGTCTAAAAGGTTCAACTGTTTGTTAACACCATAAAAATAGCTTCCATTAATGCTGACTTCCTGAAAAGTACATTTCCTAAACTAAGATGAAAGGAAGAGCCTACCTACCTTTCATGCCAGGTTAGCAGAAGATTTAAACTTGTGTCCTACTGAAATGAAGTATTCCATTGACTTCAGTGGGTTCAGGCGTTGAACACAGACATTAAGTTCTTTGCTGAGCTCACACAGCAGGCATTAAATTCTTTGCTGAGCTGGTGGCTGTGCTTATAAAGATGCACACTGAGTAAAATAAATTGTCCATATATTTATGTATAATCCCAGATTATTATTTACCTATAAACCAGGTAAATTATCTGTCCGAATATACTGTAGTTGTTATGACAGGAATGTGATCTTCTCACCTTGCTGGGTGCTTGTGTTCTGCAGGTGTTGTACAAAGAGGACCTAGGGACAGGTATCCCAACACCTGTCACTCCAGAAATAGAGAGAGTCAAACGCAGTCAAGAACACATTAGCTCGGTATTTAAAAAAATCATAACAGCTTATTTTTGCATAACACCCTAACATATAATCTGTTTTTCTTCAGTGGGTTGGAATCTCACTCTTCTTCTGTCTTTTCCTTGGCAACATTTTTAACTCCTTTATATTCCACCTGTTTGTGTTTGAACTTTTTTTGATGATTTACAACTTTACATGTTTCTTTTAAGAACCAAGCTGGAAGTAGCTGTGAAATTAACATGGTGTTTTTCTCCATGTTTGTTTTTCTTAACCCTTTATCTTCTACTGTCTGTAGTCATATATTTATAGAATAATCAACCATCAGCCTCTTCCTTAATATTTGCCTCTAGAACAAGTGTGAATTAACTAAGAAGTGACCCTAATGCTAAACATAACTCACAAAATAGTCAGATTTAATGGGTTTGGCTGTATTGAGTGGGTTTTGGGGTTTTGTGGTTTTGGGCTTTTTTTTTTTTCTTTTTCTTTTTTTGTGCAAACTTTCTTGTACCTCACAGGTGTTATACAAAGAGGGCTTAGGGACTGGCATCCCAACATCGGTTACTCCAGAGATGGAGAGAGTCAAACGTAATCAAGAGAACATTAGCTCGGTATTGCTCAATAAAACAAGCCCTACCATTTCCAATGCAAATCAAATCCCTTTAACTCCTCCATACTACATTTTTCTTTCAATTCTTTGTTGAACTTTGAACAACCCTTTTTTTAATCAAATCACTAAACCTCTGTCAGTATCCTTACATTTTTTCACTCAATCTAACTTAATGGTCATTAAATTGTACCAGCTGTGAGATCTTAACCTTGTTTACTTAAAGCAGTTAAGCAGTACCTTATTTTTCTTCCCAGTGAAATAGTAATAGTCTGAGTGATATCATTCTCCTCTTCAATAACAAAGTCAATCCTTCTAACAGTCTTCAGATTCCCCATGCTGGGTGCACTGCAAACAAAAAATGAACTCTTAACCCTTCCTGAAGCAAAGCAACCTAATGTAACTTGCGTGTGCTGTCTCTTTTCCTGGTTTTGCTGGGGTGGGTGCTTTAAGTATCCTACAGGTCTTTGTAAGAAAACCTGGGTGGCATCACCATATCACTGCAGTATGAAAAAAAGAAGACTAAAGTTGCATATATAAGCAAAAATTACTGTAGTAATGAGTGCTGTCCAGACTGTTTCTACTCCTAACACATTCCAATCAGATGACCATTATGTCATAATTTTGTTCTATATTTCTGTTTCAATTAGAGTGTCTTTCAAGTCAGCTTGACTCACTGTGACCCAACTCAGTCATGACAGATAGGAAATTCAGTCCTGACTTGAAATTAATAGGAGACTTCGGACAAGCCACTGTTGTTAAATGGTTTGCTACATTAATTGTCTCTGAGATCATGGCAGCTCTCTGTTATGCTGGTGAGCTTATTTAGAAGTCTTAGAGGCAAAGCTGCTTATGCCAGATCTTTTGTTTGAGTAAAAAAACTCCTTTGCAAGTGAGTTTTCAGGTAACAGAACACTCCTGCAGTTCTTGCTGGCATTATTTGTGTGCCCCCAGGTGAGATGACAACAAACTTCACAGTAATATTAGCAGATCATTTTCATCAAGGTTTTTTGCTAGCATTTGAACAAGGCTGACAAAGCTCTATTTTTCATATTTTGAAGTTTCACTATGTTAAATTACTTGTCTTCTCTCTCTGTCCTTTCCTTTCCTTTCCTTTCCTTTCCTTTCCTTTCCTTTCCTTTCCTTTCCTTTCCTTTCCTTTCCTTTCCT